>JBANCZ010001252.1:0-23297 GCA_037040025.1 Sphaerogastrella javana | reverse complement strand
AGAAACTGCGTTTCGACATTAGTTACTTTGTTTGTGTGTCATGTATAGTACTTTTCGTGGTGCGAATTCGTCCGATTTTTCGCCAAATAATCGTAATTTGTGGAAGGTGTTCATAATCTTCTTTCATTCAAAGAAATCGGCGGCTGAAGCACATCGGGAACTCAAAAAAAGTTTATGGAGGCGCTGCCCCAAGTGAAACAGCATACCCTGATTGATTTTCGGTCCCTTGAAAGATGGCAATTTAGATATTAACGACCGTCCTCGTGAAGAAAAGCCAAAAACCTTCGTAAAAAGTGAATTAGAGACGTTGCTTGCAACGATCGTAACCATTTCCCTATAATAAAATTGCATTTTCATCAAATAAACAACGATAACTTAGTTGCGTAGTCAACAGTATGATATTGCCTGGCATAAATTGACCTGGTTCAATGACATCGATTTGTCATTCTGTACAAGAACATATATGAATTGTGGTATCACGCCTCTCTCTATTTGCCAGTCTATTTGTCACTTAGCTTACTCTATATATACAGTAACAATTAACTTGTTTCTGACTATTCAAATGACAGCTGCCACTTGTTTCGCACAGTGTAATTTACGGGAATATTTGCCAATCGAAGAGTCTTTTTAATAAATGCAATTCTTTGCAATTAGTTTCTGTGTGGGGTTTTTGTTCGATTAATTAGGGCCAGTTGAGCGCTTTCCATTTTGATTATATAGCCAAACACTAATTTAATTCCCAACCTCCCTCTCTCTCTCTCTCTCTCTCTCTCTATCACGCTTTTCCCTTTCTCTTTCTCTCCGTTTCCCTGTCTTTTCTACACCCTGTACCTTTTGGGCTTTTTGCATTGTTTGTGCATTTAAGGTTAATTTAGTGCCAAGGCCAATGAATGGCAACTGGCATTTAAAAAATTACTGCCGCAATGTCACATAAAATTTGTGCAATTTTGATTTTATATCGTAGCCATTTTTCTTTTTTGCTGTGCTTTTTTCCTTTATTCTAACTTTTCTAGGTTTTTAAGCTGCACCTTTTTGATTAAACGGCATTTTCTGTGCAATATTTGTTTTTTTTTTTTTTAGCCAAATTACTTAGTCATCTAATTGGCTCTAACGGTGTATGGGATGGTTCACAGATGTATACAAAAAAGTACCGAGACTGGATTGATCTTCCCTGTTCACGGTCTAGTGTATCATGGACTTCGTGCCACATGGACAAACGGTCAATAAGAAGTTTTACTTAACCGTACTTCGGCGCTTGAGTGAAGGAATTTGGATAAAATGACCAAAGTTGTGAGCAAACAAAATGTGGATTTTTCATGACGACAACCCGCCGTCGCATAGAGCTACCGTCAACGAAAATGTTTCAAAGATTGACAGAATCGCTGGCATATGTGTATAGCCTCCAATGGGCATTACTTTGAAGGCGACAAAATAAATTTGGATGATTGAATGAAAAATTTGTTTTTTATCAACCCAGTCTCGGTACATAATAATTGCAATCGAATTTTAATCAATCGGAATGTGAAAAAACTTAGGGAAATGTATGAAATTTTTAGTTGATCAAGTAAATTATAGTATATTCATAAAGATGATGGTAAATTTATGAGTCTGTTGATAGAGAGAGAGAGAAAAGGACCATAATTAATGAGTGCATATGGTTACTGCATTTAAGTTCTATAAATTTGTCATCGTAAATGTTTTATATGAAAAAATACTGGATGACATAGAGTGGGTGCTGTAGATGGGTGTACGGGGTAGGCGACTAGGATGAATTGGTAGTCAACTGGCAATTTAATCAAAGTTCCATTAATAATGAAATACCACAGCGTAGCTGCTAAATGAAATGAGCCACAGCCAACAAACAGCTGAAATGCTAGGCGGGGCTACTAAAGCGGCCCGCACATTACTTAAGCTTACTTAAGCCGTACGTGCGTATGGGGATGGGGCTGAGTAATGCCAGTAGGGAGTTCCAAAGAGAGTGAGAGAGAAAGTTAAAGAGAGAGGAGAGCGAGAGAGAGAGAGGAGAGAGAGAGAGAGAGAGAGAGAGGCAGAGAGATAAGAAAAAAGAGGGAACGGAAGAGTGGGCATAGCAGGCTTAGCTTAGCCAGCGGAAAAGGCGCAAAGACTGAAAGGCTGCTTAAAGGTAAAAGTAGAACGACAATCAAAAGACATAAAACTCGATGCAGACAAAACTCAATAGAAAGCGGAGGAGGATAAACGGTAGAGAGAGAGAGAAACGATGAAATACGGAGAGAAAGAAAGGGAGAAAGTGTGTGAGAGAGAAGAGAGAGAGCGTGGGCAAAACTGACTGCGAGAAATCAAGCGAAATTGAAGTGCGACACAACGAAAAGTCAAGAATTTAATATAACTACACAAAACTATGCAACAAATAAAAAACGGTGCAACACTACATTCAAAGACATTTTACAAATTCCACATTTAATTAAATAATAATAAAATATTCGTTCATTATTTTATAATTTTTACATTTATCACTGCATTTTGTGACTAAAAGCAACGGAAACAAAAAGCTCAACCTTCGATAAAAATAAATGATAATTAAATAATCAAAAATAAAATACAATAATATAATATAAATATCATATTACAAAAAGAAGAAGCTTAATGAAATGTTACTTTAATTTGCAGCACAGTGTAAATGACAGGGCTTCAATATGGCTCAATGCTGAGCCACTGACACGCGAAAGTGGTAAAGGCAATGAATACCAAGACGAAATGTTGGCTGACTGCCTTGGCCTGGCTCGGTTTTGAATGAATGCTTGGCTGGCTACATTGGTATGGAAGTGAGTGGTATGGGTGTTGGGTATTGGGTGATGGGTATTGGGTGATGGGTGTTGGGTAGTGGGTGTTGGATAGTGGGTGTTGTTTGGGCGTTGCTTTTGTATCGGCTATAAATTTGCTTAATTTATTGTGCGTGCTGTGTGGGTTTTTAGCTTTAAAGCCAACACAAAAATAACCAATTGAAATTAAAGACAACAGCAGCAAAACAGCAACAACAACAAGCAAATAAGGCCATGATGTTCTTGTTTGTTGGTGTCGTTGTTGTTTCTACTGATAGAAACGTTGCCAGACATTTGCTCAGAAAGCCGCAAAACCAATTTGATAATAGGGCTGAGGGCCGGCTTGAGGATGAGTCCTTTGGATAGGACAGGGGGTTGTTGCTTGGTTGGGTATTTTGGGCAGTTCATAGTCGAAGGTCTGTGTCGATATGACAGAGGTTCTGACCTTTTGATGGGCAGCTCGTTAGTCGAGCATAGGGCAGAGGGCACAGGGAACAGCACACGGGTTTTGAGTAGGGGGCAGCTGCTCAGTTAAGTCGTTGCAAGAACAAACAATTTATATAAATTTTGTTTATATGTATATCTATACTTATCTATACACCTTTATGAATTTATGTTATGTGTGTATTCTATGTAAAACACTTCGATATTGTAAAACTCATTAAGTTTTGTGTGCTTTTTGACCTGGAAACGTTCAAATTTATTCACTTTATATTTCTGTTGCCGCTTTTTCTATCAATTTACATTTAAGCATTTCATATTCTGCATATTCTGTTGCCACATTTCATATTTGATTTTGCTCTTTTGGGTTTTCCTGTTTTCGTGTTTCTTGTACATTTAATGAAAATTCTTTTGTTTATTGGCCATAATCACGAATTGGGTTAAAGTTCAGGAAATATCAAAAACAAATACAAATACAATAAATAATCTTACTAACAAAAGTGGTAGCTGAAACTTTGATAAGTTTTTCATATAAACTAAAATAGTGAGCGTAAAAAAACATATCAGCGGATTCTGTTGGCGCATCTTATCCACCCTATTGGCCAAAAAGTTACTCATTGTATGCTAATAACTTGGCTTGAAGCAGCAGCAGTAGCATAGAACTGTAGCTAAACTTTAGGTATATCTGTAGTTTGTTTACACCCTATGCAAATCGTATAGTAATAATATTGAAATTGTAATATGATATTGAATAATTGTGGACTTACAATAGAACTAAGAAGAAAACAAAATCTGTTAGCTTTTATCTTCTTCTTTAAACGATTTCATATAAATGAAACAGTAACTCGATTACTACACTAAGAACTGTATCTTTATTAACTAATATTTTAAGAAGTTAACCCATTCCAGTCATTCCATTGCTTCTTAACATGAAGATCGAATATACAGCTCCTAATTATTGTTTCATAATAATATTGAAATTGTAATATAATATTGAATAGTCGAAGACTAACAAAGGACGGACTGGAAAACAGAATCTGTTAGCTTTTACCATTCATGCAGATAAGCGTCTTATTAAATTTTTTAAAAATAAAACAGTAACTGAATTACTACAATTAAAACTGTAGTTTCATTATTTAATATTTTAAGAAGTTCCTTTGAAGTTTAATCATTCTAATTTCCTGTAATTTTTTGTATCGTAACGTAAAGTTCGAATTTACAGCTCCTTTTATAATTTTATTATTCTGCACAATAACAGTTCTAGAAAAATTATGTAAATTTTAAATTGATTTTTTTAAGTATTTGCAAATTTAAATTAAAAAAAAATTGTATAAATAGCAATATCGGTAGTTAAGTCCTAGTTAAAGCATTTAAACTCATACATATAGATAAAGATAGAGACATAAATACGTTTAACTTTCGATTTTCTTTTGTTTTCATTATTCAGACCAGTTGAAAGTTTGGCTTCCCCTCAAAAAAATTATGCAAAACCAGAACGTACTGAACTAGAGAGTGAAACTGCACACAAAAAAGGAAAAAAGAAAATCAAAAAGAGAAAGAGAAAGATAAAGAGCATGGCATTTCATGTTGAACAAAGTTGGCGCAGTGAAAGTAAAAAATCAGAGCAGAAATTGATTTAGCGTGGCCCAATTTAAGAATATTATTGGTTATATATTTATGCATTTGAAGAATTCCCCACAGGACGCCAAAGGCGGCAGCCGAATGTTACGTAATCGTCCAATCATTCCATCAGTCAATCAGTTTGTTAGGGTTTGAGTTGGGTCAAAAAATACACACTCGCACACACACTCGCACACACATTTACCCGCACCTATACACAATGGCTTGCCCTGGGCCAAAATATTGAAAGAATTACGAAGCTTTTGCTGCCAAAATAAAAAAAAAAAATGAAGCTAAAAAAACATTTGAATGACACGAGTCGTTGAGGAGCTACAAGGTGGCAAGGGTGTGTGAGTGTGTGTGTTCGTGTGGCAGTTGGAAACGTAACATGAAAATGCAAAATCGATGTGAACGAAAAACTTGAGGAATTTTCAGCATTTAGACGGCTTCCAGAGCCTTTAAAAGGCAATACCAAAATGGCAAGAAGCTAACGCTGACGCTGCCACAGCTGCCCCTGCCTCTGTCCTTGCCCCCTACACGGACTCACCCACCCACTGAATGGATGACGGTCTGTCTGTCTGTATGTCTGTATGTCTGTCTGTCTGTCTGTCCGTCTGTCTGTCTGTCTGTCCGTCTGTCTGTCTGTCTGTCTGAGGGCATGCTATTGTCAAACATTCACATATGAAGGTAGCATGACATGAGTATATGAGCAAGTGTTGTGTGTGTGTGCGCGTGTGTGCGTGTGTGTGTGTGTGTATGTGTGTGAGTGTCCGTGTGTGAGTGCATGTTTGCATGTGTGTGTGCTTGTGGGTTACAATGTGAGTATCTGTGACATACTACACAATGCAAACAGCCCGAGCAGCAAATTTTCAAGCTGCAGCACAGGTGCTCTGTGTGTAAGTGTGCGTGTATGTGAGTGTGTGTGGGTGTGAGTGTGTGTGCTGTAGAGAGATTTTGTAGCAAATTGTTTTGCACACACACACACATATACAGCATCATAAACACACATACACACATATACACGGCTAGCTTATCACAGTCACATACTTCAACCTGGACAGATGAGCATTTGTCCAAAAATATGTTGCTGACTCTGCGACTTCTCTCTCTCTCTCTCTCTCCACACACACTCACACACCCACACTGTATTTTTTACTGCTTTTCATTTTTTGCCTGTCAAAATATTTATGGCCTCACACACACACACACACACGCACACACATGCTTGGCAATATTGTGTCACTTTTGCGGCGATTTAACTTCGCTTTTTTTTCGTAGCATACATTTTGGGGCTGGGGACAAGGCAATTACATAACATAATAATTCAATGAATAACAAAATGCTTGTTTGTGTTCATCTGCGCATAATTTGTCACTTGGCCAACCAAAATAAATATACAAAATAAATAAAACGAAAAAAAAAAAAAAATCGTCAGAACTTGAATGAAACACGAAAAATTGATCGCATGAAATTATTACAGGCAATGCCACAAAACAATGTCAATTTGCTGCACAACTTCAGGCAGCAAACTTTGTGCCACAGCAGATGCTCAGAGTCTTACACACACATACACACACACACACCAAAAAAATCTATACCCTCTCACACACAAACGCACACACACATAGACATTCTCTAGGCAGCCAAAAGGAAGCATTCTCTGGTCGCGTGAGAATCATTTGGCCACAAAATACCCCAAAAAACTGGCATCTGGTTTTAATGCCCAGCACATGCAGCGAATCTATGGGGTATATTAGCTTAATGTTACCATTAATCACAGCGGCAATTCCGCACTAATATCTACAACTTCCTATACGATGTTTACCACACTAATTGATCTAATTGCCAGCAATTAACTAACATTTAGTCGAAGGCTGCGCTTAGTGCAGGGTATTTGTTTGCTTGGGCATGCCCCGTTTGAGTGCACAGATTCGCTGCTGGGGTTTTTTTTTTTGTTTTTTTTTTTTTGTCACTTTGTTTGGCTGAGAGACAGACAGACGGACAGACAGGCAACCGTACAGATGGACGGACACGTGTTACGATTATTGCCAAGTTCTGTGGTTAACCAACAATTCTTTACACTAACTACACAAATAAATCAAGAGCAAGTGTGCAAGAAAGAAAGAGAGAGAGAGAGAGAGAGAGAGACAGAGAGAGAGAGAGACAGAGAGAGAGAGGAAGAGAGTGAAAGTGTGAGAGATAGTGTGTGATTGTGTGTATTAGCTAGAGTATGTGCTTTTTTGGAGCGTATTTTGAGTGACATTGAGTTGGGTTTTTTGCTTTTTGTTCATTTAACACTGATAAATTGTTGTTCATAGTGTAAACAAGTTGGCAGCCCTCTGGGGGCATGCTGATAGGGCGAATCATTAACTTTCACAACAGTTGCAAGACACCCCCCCCCCACCCCCTTCCGCAGCAGCGTTAACAAAATTCGGCGAAATGAATTGTGATACTCATGTACATTGTTCAAATACTCATAATTTTTAATGAGTTAGCAGCATTAAAAGTAAAAGCGTCTGTGTTAATAGTTAGCAGCAATGAATTATATGATATTTAACACATAAATTGTGTAAATACACCGAATTTGTAATGAGTTAGCAGCACCAAAAGCGTAATTGTCTGTGTTGACAGTTGGCAAAAGTAAATTGTATGATATTTAACACATTAATTGATATAGTTTATCATATGAATTGTGATTGTTTAAATACATGGAGTTTTTAATGAGTTGGCAGCACCGAAACCGTAAGTGTCAGTTCAAAAAGTTGGCAGCACTACATTCTACGCTATTTAAAACATTAATTAATATAATTTACGACAATTCAGTGCTTGCTACTTTTTATAAATTTAACGCAGTTGGCAGCACTCAATTTTTTGAAATGCCAACAAGTTGGCAGTGCAATGCGTAAAATGCTGCCATAAAAGAGAACTGCATTTTTACAACTTATTTGTATTCATAATAAGTTAACATTGTTTGAATTTTTTGCTGTTGTGTCATTTTCAGTAGTTGGCAGCGCTGCCAACTTATTTAACTTATTTAATATACGGCATAGCAGTCGTCACTTAGAGTTTTCGTGCGAGTAGAAACGAAAAAAAATGAAGAAACTTTATGAAAATTATTTCCTTATTATATTAGTTGAAACATTCCCAGATGTGCACAAAGCGTCTCACATTGCTCTACCATTTCTATAGTCCTCAGCCCAAGCACCCAAGGCACCCACTCGATTTCTATCTCCCACTCTCTCCCACTCTCTCTCTCTCTCACTCTCTCTCCCTTTCTCTCACACTTCCTCTCTCCCTTTCTCTCTCTCTCTCTCTCTGTCCATCTATCTGGTTTCTCTTGATACAACTACAATGCTCATTGGCATCTTCATCATCGTCATTATCATCTTGCTGGGGCTGTGCGTTTGTTTCTCATGTTGCTGTTTGTTTTTTAGTCAGCTGCTTGTTTCCCCAGTCGCTTGTCTAAATATTTTGTTTATTTTCATTTACTTGAAAACATTTCATATTTTTTTTTTTACTGTGCGCTTCAGTTTTCAGTTTGTATTTGCTTTGCTTTCGTTTCGTTTCGTTACGTTGCATTCTCTCGCTCTATTGCGTTTGCCCTTCCCTTTCACTCCATTTCTATCTCTATCTCTCTCACTCTCACTCTCTCTCCCTTACTTTCCCTCTGTCTGTCTCCGTCTGGCGCCTTTGAGCGTCAACTCGCTTTATATTTCACATTTCATATTTCGCATTTTTGAACATGCATATTTCATTTCTTTTTAATTTCTCTGCTGGCCTTTAAAGGTCCTGCTCCTTTATTAGTAACAAGATAACAGACCTGCCATCCTGCTATCCTGCCATCCTGCCATCTTGACACACTCCAACTGTCACCTGCCAAGCCCCAACCTCAAAGCAACACCCCACCATCTCATTTTTACCATTCCTCTGTCTTGTTTACCACCGTCTCACTCTGCCACAAATCGGTGCCTTGTTTTTCTTTCTTCTACATTTTTTTTTCTTGCTCTTTTGATGATCGTCGTATGGTTAGGGACTGGGAACAGGGGGTGCTACCAATCCATACACTATATAATTTGTAGCATTTTTTATAAACTTAATGCTTTCTCTATCATTTCAATGGAAGCATTCAGCGGATCAATTTTATTAGATGGACTTTTTCATTTATAGATTTCATAATAAAACGTAAAAGTATGCAATTTCTTTTGCATATACGGTCATACTTAAGCATAAGATATTTAGATTCAAGATATAGGAACCTATTTAAAAATATATCCAAATTTAAAAACCTAACATCTTAAAAATTTACTCATTATATTTACAACTTACATTCAAGTTTGTGAGGTCGCGCATACGTTGACCCAAAAGTTTGTAGAGTGTTATGTATAGAGTAGCGCGTAGTCGGTATAGCTGTGCTCAAATAAATGAACAAGCACTCAGCGAGAATAAGGAAGAGCTTTCGCTGCTATTCCCCTCAAGAGAGCCGCTAAATTTGATTAATTATCCATTGCAAATATCTGATTCTAAGCTACGGTCACATTGATACACTTTAGAGTAGCCACAATGTGACCAACAATCATGCTGCACTAAACAATGCCCCATTCGTAAACCCTAATCACATTTAACTGCTGAATGCACCCGAACATCGACTTAAAGTGCCCCACAACCCCACAAAAGATAAGGCTAAAAGCAATTGAGTCGCTGTCGAGATGTTGCTTCAAAATTATATGCTTCAATGGGTTTCGCTGTAATCGGCCATAATTCATAATATATCAAAATTAAACAGGCAACTACAATTTCGCCACGCCCGCACAAAAAAGAGAACGTTAGGGGTACGCCCTGTATTTTTTGTTTGGGTTGCTTAAAGCATTCATAAGCTGCAGATTGAAGACAATTTCTTTAGTAGCTCTGGTTGTTGTTGGTGGTACTGTAGTTGTAGTTGCGGTTGTTGCTATCGCAACGTGCGTAAAATTGTTTATTATAATTATTAATGAGGTTTTTTTTTCTAGCTACCTGTAAACATATACACAGGTACATATACACACGTATAATACATAGAAACACTTATACACTACTGTCGCGTCAAGCTGTCTAACGTTGTGCAGCACTAATTAAATTATGAAGTGCTTTCTGCTACATTTACCGTACCCCCACAAGGCAGGCGACCTACGCGATTCTCATGGCACCGTATCTTCAATCCGCATGTAACTAGCACGTCGTGCATTAGTTGCGGTTGTTGTTGTTGTTGTTGCTGCTGTTGTTGTTGTTGTTGGTGCTGCTGCTGCTCAAGTGTTCAGCGAGGCGGCAACCCTTGAGCAACATTAACAACAACAACAAGAGCTTAGACGGTGCCAAGCGACCGACCGGCAGAGCCACAGAAATTTCAGTTTGCCCAACCGCTCAAGCTTAACCAGGCCACATCTCATAAAATTATGGCATATATGTATGTATGCATGTACACACGCGCACGCACACACAAACACACATACATATACATATATGGCGGCTAGCTCCAAAAAGGGAAGCGGAAACGGAAGCTGCTCAAGCCTGTGTTACTTGATCGAAAGAGCAAGTCAGCGAGAGAGCGAGTAACTCAACATAGGACGCATCAGAACGACATGGCACGTCTCTTGTCGCTGGAATATGTGCGACGTGTTGCAAGTATGTGTGTACATGTGTATGTGTATGTGTGTATGTGTATGGGTATGTGTATATGGTTGAATATGTGTTGACGGCTGCTGCCTGGGTTGCTTTTGTTAAAGAGCGACGCGGCGACTGCCTTGGAACTTTTGTACACAAATTAGTAGGCAAATAAATACGAGGGTCAACAACAACAACAACAGCAACAACAACAACAGCAACAACAACGGCAACAACAACAATAATGAAATATAAACAAGCAACAAACATTATGGCAGGTGCTGGACAAACTGTTGCAAACTGTTGCCCAACCGTTGAGGCTCAAGCCCTCTCGCTGCTAAACCCTAGAGTACCCAGAGAATTAGGCCCTTTTTTTCACTCTATCAACTTTTCTCTACTTTTCCCATTGTCTCTCAGTGCTATGCTCTTTCTAAGTAGCCTATGGTATTGCTAGTTTATCGAAAAGTTTACATCACGTCTGTATAATTTGCTATGGATTCTGATTAAATTTTAGAAAACTAAATGTATATGCATGGGGAATAAAGTTTTGCTAGAAAACACGCTAATGCATCTGTTCTCTATTATGCCTGTAATGAGTTTTCCATTTCTATTAATTTTGCATAGCTGTGGGTTGACCCTGGAAAATGTGACAGTTTAAATTACTTAGAAATTCGCTAATATTCATTCGCTAGTTGCTGTTTACTACACATTAATTAAGATTATCACATAGATTCAATATCGTTGAATCTGTTATATTGCATCACTCATACTAATTACATTACTAGGGTATCGTGATCTATGCATTCTCATTCATTTTATTCGTTCGGTTTGAATTACTTTCTCATTGAATGTACTATTTGTCTATTGCATTCTTTTTTCTGTTTACTAAGCTCTCTCTATTTACTGAATATACTTTATTTGCTCTAGTCGCTGTTGATGTTTTGCTTATCGTACTATTGTAACTTTTTGTTCCAATCGCTGTAGTTGCCTTACTTTTCGCTAAATTTAATTTACTCCCTCTACCACCCATGCTTGATCTGCTATCTCTACTCGCTCTGCAATCCTTACTCGCTCTGCTATATATACTCGCTCTACGTCGTCTATTAGCCTTTCTCGCTGCAGTTGTTGAACTCTCCGCACTTTTTGCTTTATTCACTCTACTCGCTCTTCTTGCTTTACTCGCTCTACTCGCTCTGCTATAGCTACTCGCTCTACTCGGTCTACTTCCTCTACACGGACTACTAGCTCTTCTCGCTGTAGTTGTTTAATTCTCCGCACTTTTGGTTAAGTCACTCTACTAGCTTTAATCGCTCTTCTCACTCTACTCGTTTTAGTTGCTCTACACGGACTACTTGATCTTCTCGCTGTAATCGGCAAAGTAGCAATAATCGCTTTACTATCTGAACTATTCGCTCAATTCTCTGCTACCTTTACTCGCTCTATACGTTTTAATTGCTCTTCTTGCTTCCTTACTTCTCTACTTGTTGACACTTTAAAAGCTACTCGTCATCCTGCACCCTTGCTCAGTACATTTATTAGACATTTTGCGTAAAAATGACATTTTCTTCATCTTTTAGTGGTATTATCAAATTTTAGAGTATCCCATATTCTTTATATGTCTTTTTGCGTAAGAGGTCATTTATTGTGCGTATAATACCTCATTGTATTTTATTTTTTCTGCTTTTTTTTGTTGGTATTTTGCTGTTCTTGGCTCTGATTTGTTGTTATGCTTTATGTCATGGCTTCGGCTTTACTTAACTTTACATAATTTGCTGTAATTTGTGAACGTATGTGTAACTGTGTGCAACTGTGTGTGTGTGTGTGTGTGTGTGTGTGTTTGTTCCATGTTGTTACCAGTCATGTTTGGCATAATTAGGTGAGGCTTTCATTTTCATTGTTATGCAAAAGTAAATTTAATGTGGTTCCCTATGAAATTTTACGCTTAACATTATTCATAACGATTTGCGGGATCACCTTTAGAAGTCAGAGACAGTATATAAGTATGTATGTATATATACATATATATATTTATACATATATGTCCCGAAGCTGTGCCAGATGCTGCTACAACTACAACTACAGCAACTGCTGATGTTGCTGCTACCGCAATGTTTATTATGTGTTTGCTTTTATGCTCTCTCTTTTTCGACTTTGGGGTATCATAATTTTCGCAGACTGCTAGACGAACTCTCGATATAGCACTTAAAAGTTAAATTTCATAGCCTTGCATAAAATTTGTATAAGATTAAAGCGAATCTCAACTGTGTTTCGCAGAGTCTCAAGCACATTAGAATGTTACTGTAGATACATATATAACTTTTCCTCAATTTTAAAGCATAGATCTTTAAAGTTTTACGAACTATAGTCAACAGATTTGGTAAGTAAGTAGTACAACTATATTATACATTTTGTATATATATATTTCAATTTGAGTTTATGATGAAAATTTAAAATTATTTAATATCTATAATAAAGACTTTTTTTTAGAGTTCTATTTCATTCAGTTTACAATATATGAATATATACATCATCTTAATGAATATGTATTGTGTCTATCATGTTATATAGAGTGTAGGGCATCTTATAGTGCGACTTGTATTATTGCATATATTTTTATATATTTTTTTTTCAGTGTTGTTTTGCATTCGCTTTTTTTTTTTGCTTTTTTAATTTGCTTGTGGCAGAAATTGCCCCCCCTCGTACGTCTTTATTCAGTGTGGTTTATTTCAGAGAGTGTGTGTTTGTGTGAGTGTTGTTGCCCTGTTCAGGGCTCATTTCATACAGTCTTTATCGATTTTCATTGTTGAGCAAGAAGTATATTGCCAGGGCAGACAAGATAAACGACAATAAAAGCGCAGGAAACAAGCTACAACCAAACCAAATAAAAATAAAGAGCACAACAACAGCAACCAAAAAAAAAAAAGCAGAAAAAAAGAAAAAAAATGAGTAAATAAAAACGAAATAATAAAAATAAAGAAAACATGAGGAAACCCTCAAATATATACAACATCAACAAGCTGATGATGTTATATACTACTGCTACTGTTGCTGCTGCTCCCATTGTTGCATGCCACTGATTCAGTCAACAGGTTGCTGCTTACTTAGTTTGGCCCTTAGGATTGTGACTCGTGTCGCTTGTTTTCGCCGTTGTTCAACATTTGCTCAACATTTGCGGCATTATCACATATCGCTTGAGGCTTCCTACAGCTGCTTGGGTACTTCAAATCTAACAAATTCCGTGCCGTGATATGCTCAGGTTAGGAAGCACATTATATACTGGCCAGTGAATAAATCACAGTTTAGTAACTACTAATTTTTTTTATTAAAAGTAAACCAAGTATAGTTTTCAATGAAAGGTAAGTATCGGGACTGGATTAATTGAAAATATTTACGTTCTAGAGCATCATGAGTAAGTGCCACAGGGAAAGACAGTCAATAAGGGGTTTTACTTGACCGTACTTCGGGGCTTGCGTGAAGGAAATCGGGAAAAGAATGACAGGAATTGTGGCAAACAACTCGTGGATCGCATCGAGCTACCGTTGTGAATGAATACAAGGTCAAGAACTCCATAAATACCATCGAAGAAGCTCCGTATTCGTCAGATTTAGCACCGTGCGACTTCTTTTTGTTTCCTCGACTCAAGTTGCCGCTCCGTGGAACCCGTTTTAGTGTATGAAGTATAGCTTTCAATAATACTAAGGTAGCATATTTAAATATAATTCGAGAGTTATTATAAGAGAGATGTTCTGCAAAATTGGTATGGCTGCAACTAAACTAATCTGGGCTCTAACTAGATTGTGCATAAAGTAATGCTGATGGCAGCGAGCGTTTCTGCGGTATATAAAAAAAAAATCAATTCAAAAATTCGATTTGGCTCAACTCGAGCGCAATTTTGCAGCAGTGACGCCTCTGGGGGCTGTGAGCCCTTGTTGGTGGTTCATTTTTAATTTAGATTGTTGTCAGAAGACTGGCTGACAGGTGCAAGTAGCTCTGTTTCGCGCTCCCTGGCGAAATGCCATGTTGCATGCAGCACGTGCCGACCCTCTACACTCTGCACTCTACACTCTACACTCTACGCTCTACACTCTCAACTCTCCAATCGCACACCCTTCACTCCGTCCGCTATAAAAGGTTATAAAATGTAGCGAGTGTGTTAGTGATGCCACTGGCGTATCAACCGAAAATTTGATTGGCGTCGAGTGCATGGACAATGCAATGTGGTACTATGGAAGTATGGTACTATGGTACTATGGAAGTATGGTACTATGATACTATGGAAGTACGGTACTATGGAAGTATGGTACTATGATACTATGGAAGTACGGTACTATGGTAGTATGGTACTATAGCTACATAAACAGATACAGGGCTGGTCTAGCCTGAATGCATTTGACATGGCTAAAATGCTGACTGCATTTGTGGTTATGCCACAGGCAGCTGGAGGCAACAACTGGATGACTAGTGCTCCATGCCACAGGCAGGGATTCTAATCGCACTGCGAAGATGTATACAATTTGCTAAATGGAAAATGGACAGAGACAGTTAAAGACAGAGAGAGAGAGAGAGAGAGAGAGTGAGTGATAAAAAGAAAGTGAATGAGTTAGTAAGAGAATGAGTTGAAGGTAGCTATGAAAACTTTAACTTCTTGGCTCGACATGGAAAAGCTTTCAAGTGCATGTGCCACAATCGTGAGAGTGTCAGGGCATAGCATAACAAAGGCGACCTCTGCTTGTGGCAAATAACAATCCTATAACCTTAGCTTGTCGCACTGTCAATCATTAGCTGCCTGCTTACACGATTTTCAAGCCTAACAAATCTATATAAATGTATATATATATATATATGATATATACATTTGTTTATATATATATATGTATATATATATATATAAATTAATTTTGTTAAAAGGCTTTGACATTGATTTACGCATAAGTTGAACCTTTTCTCTGGCTTTCGGCTATATTTGAATCAACACTCATTCGCTTTTGATGCTATGCGGTAATTGAATCGCCCCCAAAAGTTAAGGATCCTTATAAATGGTATTTGGTATAATCGTAATTGGTAATAGGTATAAGGTATAAGGTATTTGGTATTTGGTTAGCTTGAATCGAATTTTTTTAGCATCGTTTTCAATGCCTGCACTTGAAAGGTTGCATGCAATATACTATATATTTTTAATTTCATCAGCATCTAAGTGAAATATCAAGCAGATTATATTTTATGCAATTTCTGTTTTCTCCTCTTTTCAATTTCTATTTTTGTTTTTGGGTTTTTTGTTGTGATTTACTGCAATGCTTTGGTCTAATCGAAATGTCTACTGCACACAAAAGCTGCTTAAAACTGAGCTCCCTTATTGTCATATTTGTAGTTGTTGTATAGTATGGTTAGATGTGCTTTTTTCTCTCTCTTTCTATTTTTCGGTCTTTCTAGAGTGGGTTATGTTGCTTGGCCAGGCCGTAAATGTGAATGCGCTTAAGGCTCTTAAACCAGAACGAATGGGGCATTTTGGGCACTGGACGGGGCACTTTCTCTGATATAATCTGCAATCCTTTTGGCTGCTATCGACGCATTGTATTCGTGCCTTGTGCTTTGTGCCTGATGCCTGATGCCTCATGCTTTTATATAGTACTATGGCCCAAATATGTGTATATGTGCCTATTATCCTTGACGCATATTTTCGTCATAGACCATCTAAAGGAAGCGTACAACCATTCACCAGGCCTCCATCAACGGCTTTGTCTCTATACGACTGTCAATGGTTCTACTTTTACACTTTCACAAAAAAAATTATTATTGAAATATCATTTCGGAGGAGAAGAATTTTCTAGAATATAAAACAAATTATTATTTCAAAGTAAAAATGAAAAAGTATTTCTTAATTTAAATTAACTGAAGGGAAATGCCAGTTTAAAGATTTTTCCAATAGCAAAATAGAGCTAATATTTTGCTACAACAAATTGTTTTTTTTAAAAAATGTTTGATTTTTAATCGATAATTTTGAATGAAAGATTTCGCATAAAAAAAGTCCATTGTTTTTTAATTCAACAGAGATTTGAATCAGAACATCTACTATATTCATAGAAGTATACCATCACACTTAAAAAAGTCACCATTTTGTGAGGTGATTATATACATCTTTTCTCTAAGTGTATCCACAATTCAGTTCCAGCATCGACTCTGGCGCTGACTGCGGCTCAGTCTTGTCAACGATTGGCACAAAGTTGACAGCATTGATGCTTTCGATGTTTGATGGTTGTCCTTGTATTTTGTTCATGTTTCAGCTGTTGTTGTTCCTGTTGTTGTTGCTACTGCTCCTGGCTGACACTTGTAGTTTATGCAAAATATTTGCATTGCTCGACAAGCGCCGAGCATTGGATGTTGGAGCGACTCGCAAAAAAAAAGAGCCCCAACTGGCATTGTCTGCGCTTTACGACTGACAGCTTGATGCTCGCACCAAACAAAAAACAACCCAAACGTTGGTGGGAAGACACAAAATACAAAAAAAAAAAGAGAAGAAGAGGAAACGGCAAAACGACAAGCGGAATATGGAGCAAAAAAGGAATGGAGGGGAAATAGAAAAACGAATTCGCGCAATTGAAAGCATCGCATCGAGAGGAAATGCAATTCTGCCATGACTTGATCGGATTATATTTTGTGATGCTACTAACTTTATAAAATGCGTCGACATACGTATTATAAGCGCAGTTAGTTTGCTAGAAAATACGTTCAATTTTCCCCATTACTAGTTCAGGGCCTTCAAGGCATTTAACCAAGCCTTTAGCTCAACATTTTCCTTCTAGTTTTCATGTAGCTATTAAGACATCTCAGTCATAGACATTAGCCATATATGTTTGTATTCAAGTGTGTGAGTGTGTACATAAGGAGGCGTGGTCAAACTTGATTAGCGACATAAAACAAGCTAATGACAGGGCTCATTATGGCAGCTACAGCCACAGTTACAGCATCTGCGTCCCTTAGCACCATAAGATGCCCCATACAAGCAGCAAAGGCAGCAGAGCAAACTTTGGGGCCCATTATTTATCGGTTAGCTCCAGTGCTCCAGTGCTCTTTACGCCCTATGCCAGTTGCTTTGCTTTCATGCACACACACACACACACACACACACACATACATATACTGAGTTACACACACATATAATTAATCATGTGCTCTGGGGAAAGCACAGGGGATTTTCACTTTAAAGCAGCTGCGGGCCCGCGGAATTAATAAATTTTGAATACAAACACACATTGACATACACACAAACACACACACATACACACACAATCAACTACACACATATATAGTGTGCTGATTGGGGCAGGGGTTATGCATGAAAGGGAGGTGGGGAGTTGAGCAGGAAAACCAATAAAAATGATGAAAGACTTACGAGGCGACGACGCCAGCAGCACTGGCAATCGGAAAACCAAGAGTACAATAACAACAAAAATCTGATATTTATATATATATTTATATATATTTATATATATATATATATAGCATGTGTACAGCAAAAATGGAAGAAAACATTGTGCGGAAAAGAATTTGTTGTCCGCGGCGTATACGTGACGTAGGACGCAACGCAGCAAAACGCCAATAAAATGTCGACGCATAAAAATTGGACAAACAAACAAAAAGCGTGGCAGAAACCGCACACAAACAAACAAACATACACACACACACACACACATACATAGAGCTCATTGCTTGGTCGCTGTATGGATGAGCGGCTAATGAGCCACCTTATATAGGTAGAGGAAACCACAGCAAGTCGGTTTTTGTGGCGAGTCCATAAGGAAGCGCGCATGAATTGCTCTCAACAGCTACTTGATATCTATAGAAGAATTAACGGATATATAGTATAGTATGGTGCATACTATATATATATATATATATATATATTTATACATATATACATAAATATAGATGATATATTTCTTTTGAATATTTATACAATATTTTTGGATATTTGTGAAAACAATTCAAACTGTGCCAAAGCCAACATGAAAATTGTAATCAGCTCAACTCTATGCAGTAAAAAATATCCAACAGTAGGGCCTGGCCCGACAGTAGGGACCTTGTGTTTTGGGGAAGTATAGTAATTTCGGAACAAAATAGTATTTTTGGGGCAGTATAGTATATTTGGAGTAGAATAATATTTCTGCTGTGATATGGATTTTCAGAGTAGTATAGTATTTTCGGTGCTGCAAAGTTTTCTCGATTTTCGATTTCGATAATTAATATCGATAATCGGAATCATTAATCGGTAATTAATATTGGTAATCGATATAAAAGTAGATGTGTAATGAGATTTTTGATGTATGTTCCAAAGCACAACGTCCCACCATCAAAAAAGAGCCTGGTAAGGTAATTTTAGGTTTTGGTATCCAAATGTGGGGGAGTGGTTCCAGGTATCTAAAATGTGAAAATGACAGAATGTGCATATATGTATATGCCAAAGAAGAGCTTTGTATCTTGAAAGCTGCACCAGTTTTTCCTATTTTTAGTTTTTCGGGCTCTACCAGTGGGAGAGTGGGGACAGGTATCCAAAGTTTACATCAAATGGTGAAGACTGCAAATGTACACCAATGTTCGAAAGCAGAACGTTCTACATTCAAATATGCGCCCGTTATGGCGATTTTAAATTATGGGCTCCACAATATCTCAGGAGTGGGGAGAGGCATCCAACATTTGAAACAAACTTGATCTGTGTAGGCAATCCACCAATGTTCTTGCCAAATATGAATACTGTAGCTCTTATAGTTTCCGAAATCTAGGAGTTTATACAGACGGAGAGACGGGCATGGCTCAATCGACTCGGCTTCTCTTCCTGGTCAGGAATATATATATAATACTTTATGGGATCTACCACGCCTTCTTCTACCTGTTACACACAAATCGGCTTTGCACAAAGTTAATATACCCTTTTGTGTTTTTTAAACACAGGGTATAATTAAAAAGAAAATCGGATTATTTTAATTACTATAAATAAGCGCATTAAATAGAATCCTAATGCTAAGTGAAAGTTATAATTTTATTTAAAAATAGTTATTTATAATTTATGAATCTTTAAAGAGATTTTTGCTTAAGCCAGATATTTCAATTCCATATCAAAGTTCAATTAGTTATTTATAATGCATGAATATTTGAGAACATTTGCTGCTGAAGTCATTTTTTCGAAGAGTAGATTTTGTTTTAATACAAAAAAAATCTATTATTTGACAGTTTAAGGTATTTCTGATTAAGCTGAATATGAGTACGAATCAATCAAATTGCTTGGAGTAGTTGCATTTGAAAGTAAGTGAAAGGAAAACTAGGAAAAAGGAAAAATTCTTGGTTTCGTGCAGAGTTACGCCCTCCACACCCAATTCGAATGACTGAGTGCTTATTTTTTGGGCTGTCTGCTTGTGTGTCTGGCAGATGGGTTGGTGTTAGCTGAAAGTTGCGTACATTTGCTTCAAATGCCACTCATTATTAAATCAAATTGACACTCGCTCGATTCGTACCGGTTCGTTTTCCAATTCGTTGCGCACTTTTTGTGCAAAATGGGAAACGTGCAAGGAACGCGCAAGTGGGTGCATCGCATGAATCGTCTGAATCGCATGAATCGAGCAAATCGACTGAACTGAGTGTGGAGTAGCTGCTGAAGAGTGTACGCTGTACGCTGTACGTTGCACGTGGCACGTTGCACGCTCTACCTGATGCAATGCAGCTACGTCGAGCTCAATGTGGCATGCACACCTATTGTGCATTTTTAATGGCTGACCAATGACAGGCTGGATACTCGGGCAACACGGCAACAATGTGGTGCTACCAGGGCTGCCTAGCCTGTGTGCGGCAACTCGAAAATGTTTCGCCAACTTGGCCAAAAAAAAGAGGAAAAATTAAATAAGAAGCTTTGGCCGAGCTGGGTAGGAAAGTTTTTAAAAGCATTCGCTACACGGCATTAAACAACTGTTAAATACATCAAGCTGCTCAATGTTTACTTAAAAGTTTGCCTCATTATATATACTATATAAGCTGTATAATTAAAGTCGATTCATAATGTGCAAAGTACGTATTGTAGTACTTGTTGTGTTCTATAGCATTCGCTCGATATTCATTTCGCCATTAAACATGCTGATTGAGAAAGTGCATTTTGAATCATGCATAATATTGTAAGAGTAAAATACTATATTATTAATTGCTTAAAATGTAATTTTCTTAATATTTTTTATACATTACTTAGCGAGAGTCGAATTATAAAAACAAACATTATATCAAGATGAAATATGTACAATATAACCTTAATATTATCTCTTCTTGATTTGAGTGTAATGAAAGGGCTTGTTTTAATTTCAATTCCCCTAAAAATTTGATTTAAATTTATCGATTATTGACTATCGAAATCGATTACTGAACATGCTATATAGGACCGAAAATATTCTTACACTCCGTCCTTACTGATGAATATTATTATTCGGTTTAGTCTTATCGTTTGCTAACTTAGGCTCCACTTACCCACTGTTTATTTTATGCGTTCATCCGTTATATACATATTATCGATAACATAGATCGATACCGATTGTTGAATATACGAAATTGCTATACCTTATCGAAAATACTAAACATAAGGTCCATAGTTTTAGGCTCCGTCCCTACTCTTGCGTATATTTTTGATAAGTAACTGTGTATTACGTCGAGTAGAGCCATAATAGCGCAAACCTTAAAGTGAAAAGCAGCAAGGTTCAATAATTGCAATGCAATCATAATGAAACATGCAATGAATCGATCCAGTCTAAAGAATTGATGCCGCCACAACTGGGCCAAGAGAGGATGTAGAGCAGCCGGTCAGCCGACGAAGCACACGCCCAACCGTTTGCTTAGATTCCGAATGGGTCGTGTCTGTGGGTGGTTGGGTGCTTTGGCAAATTGCTTTGGCTGCTTCATTGGCAGCAACACCAACTGCAATACCAAGAACAATGGACACCGACAGCGCAGGTGCTTAGTCATAATTGGCTTTGGGTGCACAGGTAGCGTTAGTATTGCAGTTACCTTTGCCTATATCGTTGCCGTTCTAAGCCATGTGTATGTGTGTGTGTGTGTGTGTGTGCGTGTGTGAGAGTACATGCATATTTCAAAGGAAAAGTCCACTTTGCAACGGTTTGCTAAAGAGTTGACAAGACGCAATGGCAGGTGGGCTTAACCACTGAGCCGGGCTTGTGTGGTGGTTTGTGGTGGGGCTGTTGCTATTGCTGTT
This sequence comes from Sphaerogastrella javana, assembly GCA_037040025.1. NCBI lineage: Eukaryota > Metazoa > Arthropoda > Insecta > Diptera > Drosophilidae > Sphaerogastrella > Sphaerogastrella javana. The sequence goes on along the minus strand of JBANCZ010001252.1, from coordinate 1,559 downwards.
GGTCTACAGTTGAATTTATACAGTGGCATTTGCTATACCTTCACACATACCTTTATATATAGTCTATAGGCTATGCCGCTTCTAATTGCATGCACAGCGTGTAATTTTGTTGCTGTGGCAACTTTGTAAATTGCCACCAAAGTTTTGCCAGGGCCCTTTTTGTCTGGGGTCCCCAACTGCGTAGAGTTGATAATGTTACAACTTTCTCATGATTCAATTAGATCAAAAAAGTTTCGTTTTGTGTGAGTTTTGTTGTCGCTGGTATTTGCATTCGACATGCTTAGCTTACTATATATATTGTACAGGGTGTCAGCTTCTCTCAACAATGTGTACTATGATACAATGTTTTAATTTACTGACCAACAATACTGCTACACACTTATACTAATTATGTACGCATGCCATGGTGTTTTGAGCTTGAATCTCTTTTCTTTAGTAATATGAGCTTAATAAAGCAAAAGGATTTCATCTAATTGACATTTAAGAGAGATATTTGGTAGAGAGATTTCCAAGTAATTATAATTATATTCATGAAGTACTTTCATATTACACTTAGACATTTCAAATGTTTACTATCATGTTGCATGTTCAGATAGGTCACATTCGTTTGTACAACATGACAACAATGGAAATGATTTTCTAATTATTATATTTAATTCGGTTGAACTATTTAATAATAAGTGTGTGCACTTGTGCAATTATTTAAATGTTAAACATAATGTGAAATATTTATTTTAATTGCTTGCACTATTTTAACAAGTTGTGAACTACATAGTTCAATGGTTTGAGCAAACAAATATTTGTTTACCATGAGAAGCTCTTAGTTGGGGCAATAATATTGGAATTAGTCTAAATAAAACAGTGAGAGACAGAGATACACATACGAACTGAACGTGATAAGCATCTGAGGCACTGTAAATCAATATCGTAATCATAATCAGAGTCGATGTTAACAATGGCTAACAACTAATATATGTGAGCATGAGTGTCATAACTTGTTATTTGTTTTGAAGCATCAGTTATCAGTTTGTTTAAAAGTCAATAACATTCACATTAACAAGCAGTCGTACAGAACTAACTCAAGGCGATAATAATATGTATATAATAATATTGTGGATAAGCTTACTCCATTATCTTTCACACACATACACACACACACACACACACACATATAGATTATTTGAACAACTTTTGATTTTGATGCAACTCGAGCACCGACTGAAACAGTTTCTAGTCCCTAGAGTCGATTGTTTGGCCCAACAAAGTGAATAGTTTTTGCAGTTCAGCCAAACTTATCTATGAAACGGGTATACTGAATAGTTGAATAGATAATAAATAACTATCTAGCATAATGTTACAGGTTAATACTGAGCATTTGTTAGTCTATCAGATTATTAAATTGATGGTCTGCTTATTTAGCCATTTGATGGTCTAGTTCAACTGAGTCGAGTTCAACTTAATTAATTATTATTTGCACTTTCGAGTAAGTTTACAAAACTTCATAGCCACACACATACACACACACACACAAACATACACACATTCGTATACTCTTACAC
>JBANCZ010001251.1:0-23302 GCA_037040025.1 Sphaerogastrella javana | reverse complement strand
AGAGAGAGAGAGAGAGAGAGACTTCGAGAGAGAGAGAGAGAGAGACAGACTTCGAGAGAGAGATAGAGACTTTGTCTGATATAGCTTAGACTCTCAGCATCTATTTAGACATACTCAGTGTGGATTTTCATTGAAGACGCGACACACATGTTTGGGTTTTAGCTCGCCTGCACTTGTCCGCGCGGATTAGTCCCTAAGCCATAGTCAGCACTGCCTAAGATGTACACACACACACAAAAGGTGGCGTCTAAATGTACAAGCACCAACACATAAAGATTATGTAGAAATCTATAACTAGACTCTTTCAGCTAAACTAAACATTCATGGAAAACTATGCATAATGAATGTTTTATTCACATTGAATGACTACTTTATAGAGTAAATATAATGAATAATACTGACTAACTAAATCAAGTTGATCTGGCTACTTGTTGGCTATGAAACAGTTCAGTTTTATTTGACTTGCAACCTGTACAGGCCACTTTATCATTTATAATTTGCATTGGATTTTATTGAGTGCATTTTAAGCACGACTTTTGCTTAATCTCCCCCACAAATGCTTTGAAACTAACCGCTGCGATTAATTAATAAAACGTAAGCAGCTCTCACTAAAACTTACATTAATCTCTCACAGACAATAGTAACAATTTCTCAAGTATGTGTTATAGTAGTATAGTATTTTAGACATCTATTTAAACGTTTTAATGCGCATTTACAATCGATTAAAGCTTGAAATCAATCAAAAAGTTTAACTAAAACTAACATAAGTTTAGTTCTATGACTTAAAAGTACAGTTGCTACGCTTTTGCTATGGCATATTAATTAGCAAATTTAGTTTTTTTTTTTAACTAAATAGAATATGAATAGAACTAAATATATTCAATATATTCTAAAAGTCTGTGAAATAAATTTATGGAAAATATTTAGTATTGAAGTCAAAAATTAGTTGATTGAAGCCTCTAAATAAATGAATTCATCTACGAAAATTTAGTTGGATTTATTTAAATTTATTATTATTTTAATATGACAACAGTTTTCTTCAGTGTATACATAGCAGACATTTGTGAAAAGTCCAAGAACCTGGACATAGCGTGGCCGGAGCCCAAAAGAATCTCTTTACAAGACTTGAGCAGCTGAAGAGCAGCGGCAGCAGCAGCGCCAACAATAACAACAAGAGCAACAACTACAACTACAACAACAATAATATTAACAACAATAACAACAGCAACAGCAACAGCAATCATAATTTTTGTTGTACATTTTGAACGTAGTTCGCCCCAATCTTTTTGATGAGGCACAGCTACAACAAAAGCCAAAAGCAGGCAACAGCCGCAGATTGACGAACTTGGCTCGAATGGAGGAGCATCAGCAGCTGAAGGCAGTTTGGGGAGGAGGAGGGGGCGGCAAGCAGGAATTGAATATATATACACCTCTATATACCACATACGTGTATATACAACCAGATTTGAAGCTTTGTACAAACAGCTAAAAATGAGTAGAAAAAAAAGATGAAGGAAAAAAAAACGAGCAAGAAAAAAAGGCAAAAGCCAAAGAATAACAACAATGATGAGAGCAGCAGCGAGCGAGATCAAGTGCTCGAGAATGGAGCCAAACACAAGTAATAAAAAATGGGAAAAAAATGAAATAAAATGAAAAAAAAAAAGAATAAAAAAAAGCGAAGACGCAACGTAGAAAACGAAGCAGTGGAGACGCAGATGAAAAACACTCCAAAACGACGTGCAAATGATCCTTGAATGCTCGAGTATATATACAAGCGTATATAGAGATGTATATACACATACGTCGTATATATGTATCCACTATGTCCACTATATATTTATAATTTAAACGTATAGTATATAGAGACGGATGCGAGCACTTAAATTCGAGCATCCGCCAAAAGGGGGTTCATTGCCACAGGATTCAGTTTATAATACATATTTCTCTCTTTAAATATGAATAAAGTTTTAGTTTTTTTTTTTGGGCTTACCTGATGATGTCCATGATGGAAGCCAGCTGGCGTCGGGGGCTGACGCTGAAAGGCGCTGCCCGAGGCACTGCCCACGGTGGCATAGTTGGCGCTGGCCTGAACCGCGCGCTGATGTGCCGCTGCAGCGGCTGCTGCATGATGCGCATGATGATGATGATGGGCTGCTGCGGCAGCATGATGCGGATGCGGATGCGCATGGGCATGGGCGTGCGCATGGGCATGGGCATGGGGATGGGCATGGGGATGGGCATGGGCATGGGGATGGCCATGGGGATGATGGTAGGGCGCTGCCGTTGATTGCAACATTTCGTCTAGTTCCTTTTTGGCCTCGTCATCTAAATCGAACAAGGGCGAGCCCACCGAATCTTGCAGATCCTCAAAGTCACTGCCCGTATAATTTGTTGTCTCGTTATCCTTGTTCTGCTCCGATTTCGTTTCCGCCTCCTTGTCGTTGAACACCAAATCCTCACCAGTCTCGGACACAACACGTGACGACTCCGGCTTGCTTACACCAGCAGCTGCAGCCGCTTGGGAAGTGGAGGCAACCGAATCGTTGGGTAGCTGCAAAAGTCGAAAGTGGAAAGCGGAAAAACTTGGTTTTAGTACAAGGTTTTTCTGGTTTATTTTGTTTTGAGGTAAATGTCTTGGGTCTTGTTGTACCTCGTCGTCGTCTTCAAGTGGAAACTGCGAGAGCTGCAGCACGTCGTTGAGTAGCTCATCCAAAGGCAAGCGAATGTATTCACCTGTGGGTGGCAAGAGAGAGAGAGAGAGAGAAATGGTTAGAATTTAAGTCAAGTCATCTTGGCATAAATCAATTGAATCAGCATAATACCCAAAGAGCATTTAGAGACAATACCTAAAGAGCTATACATAAACATCAACTCTCTATTTGATCTAACGAAAATATTTTGATCGCTGCATCGAAATCCCTGGAGTACCATCAATTTTGCAGTTATATATATTATATAAATTTCGTTTAAATACATTTAACTAGTATTCCCTGCGGTTGCAAACAGTAGCCCTTTACTCCAGGGATATCATAAAGATATATGGCCATAGGATCATTAATCATATGCCAATGATCTCTCTTCGCTCAAAGATCAAGCAGATCTCACGGCAACAGCAGCTGCAAAAAAAAAACAACAACAACAAAGACAACTGACCAATTGTTTAATTTATGATGCGTTTTGACAGCTCACAATTTGAAATACCAAAAACCAAAAAAAAAAAGAGAGAAAAAATTCTCAATCAAATCAAATTGGTATAGTAAATAACCCCCCTAAAACGCTGTTGTATACATATATAGTATATCGTATATATATATATATATCGCTTACAATGGGGCAGGGATTTCATTTTTGGTCTAGGAAGTCAAGACTAATATTGACCAAAGTCAAATATTTGCATTTGACCAGGACTGTATTCCATAGAAGTCTGGCTAAAGCGTCGGACGTATTATCAGTAAATTACTACTTAACATCGCCCGAAAATTCCAAGAAAATGCCCATACCAAAAGTGGTAGGAGCCAGACTAAATAATAAATATGGCCAAGAGAGACGACCAAGTGAACCACTGACTGTGTGAGAGTGAGAGAAATAGTGGTGGGCGCACTCGACCCGTGGGCAAACACATCTAGATAAAACGAAAAAAAAAAAAAAAAATACAAAAATAAAAATGGAAAAACGCAGCAACAACAACAACAAGAACTACTACAACAAAAGAGGGCGCAACTTGGCCGAAACAAAACCGAAAGAAAAAACCCTAGCCGAATCGTGTTGAGTAGAAAATTTTTCATTGCTGCTCAAGTGGTGTGACGCGACGCTCACGACCTTTGGCCACTTGAACAGGGTCAGAAATAGAGGAACACAGAACTAAAGAGCCCAGAGAACCAACAGAAATTAGAATAAACATTTTGGGCTCCCAGATACCACAGATACCAGAGATACCAAGGCTGGAACAATTCTTTGGCCCTATTGTCTTTTTTTTTTTTATTATTATTAACATTTGGGCTTACTGTTTTTGGGTTTGTTGTTGTGGTTGTTGTTGTTATGGCTATTTCCCTGGTGTGTTATTCTTACGATTGGTTACAAAACACATTTCCCAAATTTCGTATACCATGTTTTTTTTTTTTGGAACTGTTGTTGGCCATGTTTTTTCTGGGCCGCTGCGACTTAGGCCTGCCTGTTATTTTAGGCTCTGAGCCCGGCATTTAATTCGTTCTTCTGTTTTTTCTTTTTGGTAACAATTTGTGCGTTGCAGTGTGAGGGGCATATCAAACTGTTCCACAGAGACAAACAGACTTTTTGGTAATTTGTTCAAGGTGTATGCGGGTGTGTGTGTATGTGTGTGTCAGTGTGTGTGTTAACTGTTTGCTTATCGTTTTTAGGCTTGTTGTTTGTGTCCCTTCTGTGGCCATGTTTTGTTTCGCTTCGTCCGCATTGTTGTAAATGTGTCTATAAAAATATTATTCGATTTGCCTTTCGTTTCATTTTGTTTGGTTTGTTGTGCCTCGGTGTGTGTGTGTGTGTGTGTATCTGTGTGTGTGTGTGTATCTGTGTGTAGTCTGTCACCAGCAATTAAGCGACAACGACCCAAAGAAAAAACTAGGTGTTGGTTGGACTGTGCATTGTTATTTGTTAGCTTTGCCCCCTTGCCAGTCTCTGATGTGGGTAAAAGGCGTTGATAGCTCAGCTTTTGTTTGATCTATATACATATACAATATACATATATATATAGCTTTACTTAACATTCAGGAAGTCTTGATTCAACTAATGCTCAACAGGGTGAAATGCTTGAATTACATACATTTTGGCTATTGATTGAAAGACAGGGCTAATCGGTGGCTATACATATCAAAAGACATGCGTAAATATCCGGCTGATGGTCAAATGCCGTCGGAGTTTAAGGTAGGGTGAATTTGAGCATTATTAACTAACTGATTGACTATAATCATATATTATTATAGTAAAATGTGTAATAGAAAGTTAGTTTAACACAAGTTGTGTTTGCTATTACAAAAAGGTGTTATATGATTGAAATTCCGTGAACTAAAACAAATTAAACGATGAGGTTCGAAATTTTAAGAATTATTTTTAAGGTTGAGTGTTACATTACAGATGAGAGTCAAATTTTCAAGTTGTAAGAGTCAGGTCTTAACACGGCAGGTAAAGGTTATAAAAGGATTTTTCGAAAATTCTTATTTACAAAGGGATCTGATAAAATTTGAGCATTATTAAAAATAGATAAATAGCCTTCTATTATCTTAGCATAAAATATCATTAAAAAACAAGAAGTTTCAGAAGGTCAGTTGAGAATCCAAATTGTTGTAACTTACAGTAAGAGTTGTATAATCAAAGATTATATACTTGAGCCTTGTTTAAATCAATAAAATTAAAGAAAAGATTGAATATAAATTCTTAAATTCTAATGATCTCAAGATCAACTAAAGAACAAACAATAGTAATACTTTCATTCAATATAAATTCTTAAATTCGAATGATTTCAATATCAACTTTGCTGAGATCTAAAGAACAAAGGATAGCACTACTTTCATTCCGAAGTTTCATGTTACATCAATTTGATTTTTCTACAAGACAATATCTACCTAATTTCGCATCATATCAAAGAAGATGTAATACTTAGCCGATTTGAACAAATCAAATTGTCGAAATGCGGTCAAATCAACACCTAGGTCGATTGTCGATGACAACTTCAATCCTTACCCCTAGCCCCCACTTAAATCATAACACATAGAGTAAGCGTAATCGTAATCGTAATCGTAAGCGTATACAAACCTCTATTATTATTTCATGCAATTGCAATCGAAATGGCAATATGTGACCGATTGGAACTGTGAAATATTTGCTGTTGTTGTTGTAATCCAAACAATGAGAGCGAACTGTCGACTGAGTGAGACAGAGAGTGACGAAAAGTGTTTGCAGCGATCGAGAGGGGAATGTAGGGGTTGTAAATTTGGTTGGCTTTTGTGCCTTTTGTTGTGGCAAAAAGATTGAACACACCAAATTGTTGCAATAAAACGTTGATTGTTGTTAGTTTTACAGCTCTATGACAATTATGTAATGTGACGAACTGACATAGAGCAGTCGGTCGGGCAGCCCAACACTCGGTTGCAGAAACACCAACAATCACAACAATCACAGCAAACACAACTACAACAATAGTAACAACAATAAATTCAACAACAAACTGTGTTTCCGCTGCAGACGACGTTTTTTTTTCTCTCTCTGTTTTTTTGCACAACTTTATGATTGTTCGATATCGAAAATGTAATTTTTGTGTGTTGTTGTTGTTGTTGTTATTTGAATTTTTTGGTATTTTTTTGGTGGCTTTTTTAGAATCGCACAATGGTCACTTGAGCTTTAAGTTTTTTGTTGTTGTAATTTTTTCTATATATACATATATTTTGTATATTTTTTTGAATTTTTCTTTTTTTTTTTTGGTTTGGTTTGTTAGGCTCTATTGTTTAGCACTAAGTTGCGCCCTGTTTAACGTTTGGGTAACTCGTATTATTATTTCTGCTCTATGCATGCACAGACTTTCACTTTTTTGTTGTAAAAAACTAACACACACACACACATACACATACAAATGCACTCACACGTTGCGGTTATGTAGTTGCTTTAACTAGCAAATGCTGAAATTAGGGCTGCCGATTATATGCATATGTATATATAGATACATACTAAGTGTATCTTTAGAGTTAATAACACTGATATTTTATGATTTAAATAATTGTTTAATTAATTGAGCTTAATATCCAATTAGATTTGCATTTAATTTGCCAAGTCCTTGCATTTGCTTTTTAATATTAATAATTATCCAATTCAAATGTGCCATACACTGCACAAAACGTGGCTTTAGTTTATCTGCAGAGCGTAATTCTCTTATTTTTTTTTTTGGTCTTTCTTTGAGCAGAGCGCGCGCGTCAAGCGTTGAGCGTTTCTCGAGCGTTTATAAAAATTCAAATATGATTCTAAATGCCTCGACGAACGATGGCGGCAACGACGACGACGACGCCAACAGCAGCAGCAACAGCAGCAGCGGCGGCAGCGACGCCAACAGCGCTGCTCAGGCAAAAAGAGAAATGGCGTTGCTAGCAGTCTAGTGCGCTAAGCAGCGAGTGCAAGCGAGACAACTATAGGTACTTCCTCTCTCTGCTGCTACGGCTGCTGCTATGGCTGTGTGTGTGTGTGTATGTGTCTCGCTCTCACAGGCTTGGCTGCCGCTTTGACTGCCTTTGTTCATGCGCAGCAGCAAACACATGCGCTTCCATGTGTGTGCGTGTGTGTGCATGTGTTTGTTTGTGTGTATGTATATATTCGTATAAGAGAGGCGGAGCTTAGCGCTGCTTTGTGTGCGCTGTTCGTATTGTTGCTGCTGCTGTTGTTTTTGTTGTTGTTGTTGTTACTTTTGCTTTTGCTTTTGTTTTTTTTTTTTTTTTTTAACATGGACGCTGCTGTTTCCCATAAAAACTGTGCAGCAGTAAAGAATGCTTAAAAAAAACTGGTTTTTGTCGCTGTGTTCTATTTGAGGCAAGTTTTTTCGCGTTTGTTTTTTGTTTTCTTTTTATTTGTTTTTTGTTTTCTTTTATTTTGTTGTTGAGCAAGTAATTAAAGTTGTTCGTTTGCAGGATAAATAGCATTATAAAAGGCAACTTTTAATTGGCAAAAATACAATAAGAATATAATAAATATATATATACGACAGACAAAAATCCCCCTTCACTTCTGTATTTGATTATGTGGGCATATAAATCTGCTTGAATTGCTGCAGTCGCCGCTGCAGCGTTTCACCTGTGCAGCGCAGGGCATGCAGCTTGGTTCGAGCTTCTTCGAGAGCTTGCAATTGCCACTGCAGTGTGACCAGATGCGTGCAATGTTCGGTCTGTTGCTGCTGCATTTGCTGTTCAAATTCGCGCAACGCCTGCAACAGTTGCTGGCGCACCTGCTGCCCCAGAGCCGCTGCCATTTGTGGCAAGACGTCGCGCAGTCGACGCTGCAGATGACGCGTGTATTGCTCCTTGTAGCTGCGCTCCTGGGCACGCGGCGTCCAACTGACCAGCTCATAGACATACAAGGTGCCCACCAAAGCGCCCAGGCCAAGCAGCAGACGCCAGCCGAGGGAGCGTCCAATGCAGCCGCCCAAGAGCATCAGGCTACCCATGGAGCAGCTGCCATCGTGAGTGTCCAGCAACCAGGATTCGGAGGGTAGCTGGATCTTTTCCTGCCTTATACCATTCAGCGGCTTGCGCGGCTCGGACTGCATGAGCGGCAGCAGCTGTAGTTGAGCCTGTATGCGCTGCAGCATGGCCGCCATGCCCCAGGAGAAACGAAACTGCAAATCAACCTGAAAATCCCACATCAGACGCTGGCAATAGAGTGCACCGCCACAGAGTTGCCAGGGCGTTTCACTTTTGAGCAGCAGAGGTAATTGACTTGCTTGCGACTGCAACAACTGGCACAGCTGCGACTCCACTGCGGCCAGCAGCAGCTGCTCCAACTGGACGCCCAGCTGGCGCTGATAGTGCCTCAATTCGTGTGGTTGAAATGGCAGCAGGCGAAATTGTTGCACAGCCGCTGGCAGATCATGTTGTAGCTGCTCTTGCAACACAAGTGTGGCAACCCGCGCACTTTCCACACTGAGTTGATCCACTTGCCCCATTAATTCTTGCTCTCGCTGCATTCTGTGAGCTTGCCACAACTCAAATTGCTTGGACTGCGCTGCTTGCGTTGCACTTTGCTCTGCCTGGCGATCTTTGAGCTTTGCCTCTAGTTGCTGCAACAGTTGCTGCAACTCGTGCAACATTTCAGTTGCAGCAATGCAATGCTGAGCGAATTTGGTACGCAAGGCGCTCTGTGTGATGCACAAGGCGAATTCATGCTCAAAGCTTTGAAATTCCGCATAGCGTCGACGTGCAGCATCATCTGTGGCAAGTTGCGGCTGCTGCATCTGGCGCAAACGCAACGTTTCGCTGGCAGAGATGTGGTAGATGCGTCTGCTGGCCAAATTGACATCATCATAGATGCCCAGTTGTTCCATGAGCAGCTGCAGGCAGCGTTCCGTGTGCTGCTGCCGCACCAGCTGCTCCTGCTGCGGCTCCAATCTGTCTGCCACATCCCAGCGATTGTTGAGTATGAATAAATTGGGGCGCGACACTTGCTGTGACACTGCCTCAAAGAACTGACGCTCCACGCGTGATATGGTGGATTCGGCATTCAGCACCAGCACAAAGACATCCGCATTCAGGCAATGCCTATCAATGCACTCGTCCAGCTGCGCTGTGACATCCACACCCGGCGTATCTAGCAGCACCACATCATGTTGCAGCAACGTACAACTGCCACTGGCACCGCTGCTGCTGTTGCTGCTGCTGCTCCGTGGCCAACGCACGCGCAACAGTCGCTGCGGACTGAGGCATTGCTTTGAGTGTGCACTGGCCAGATCTCGTAGAGATTCTATGCTCAATTTCTGTTTATCATCTTCGATTAAGACATGTGGTGGCTCTGCATCATCGCTGGCCTCCACCTGGCAGAAGCAGCTCGTGGTATGACCCATTGCACTGGGCAATATCCGCGCATGCAACATGGCATTGACCACGGCGCTCTTTCCGTTCGAGGTGCGTCCAAAGAATGCCACCTTCATGCGCTTGCGCCTCAAAATGGGGCATATCGAACCAATGCGTTGCATGCAACTTGACAAGTGTTCCATTATACGTTCATTGAGTTCTTCATTCAGACTAGACATACCCTGTAAATCCTCTTTCGCTTGCTGCATATATGCCGCCATATCCTCGTATATATTCAGAATATCCGTTTTGGCCTGGCCAAAGTCGCTTAGTTTCTCACTCATCTTTCATTAGACTTAAAAAATATAATTCTCTATATATTAGAGAGCTTAGATCAGCTTAGATCTATAGCTTTGAATATATATATTTGCTATAGCATAGAGAATATGTTTTCAATGTCAAATAGAACTTGAAAATATTTGAATATTTCCATTCTAAATTTGTTTCAAGTGTAGAGAGATAAAATATATCCATAAAAGCCACAATTCTTACTATGGTTAAAAGTTCAGCTGGACCAAAGATAAGCGCATATTTATATCCTCCAAAAAATATAATTTATATATCTTTTATAATCATTTGAAAACTGTGAAAAACGATCTACTCAACTTAAAGCCCTTCCTAGGGTTCAAATTGTATTTCCAATATGACGAATTACTTGGAAAATGTTTATAATATAGCCAAATATCATAATCAAAGTAATCATATGCACAACTTGGCCAACAACTTAATTAAAAATTCGAATGTTTTTGTACATTTAAACAGCGTTAAGTCCAAAAACACATTTTTAGGGCAGCCAATTAATGAACTGACCCGAAAATAAAATACAGAAAAAAAGCCAATAAGAAAAAAAAACGCTAGGCAAAGTTTTTCCCTTAATGAAAAACACCAAGTTATTTACACAAAAAAATTAACACAATTACGGCAATCAAATGGACGCTGTTGTTGTTGATTTGTGTTGAATCGAAATGAATAAAAATGAATAAAAAAAAAGAAATACAATACCAAAATAAAAGAGCAGGCAATATCTGTGCATTAGCGGGCCACTGAACTAAAAGAGCAAAAAAAAAACTATTTTGGATTTGGTGAACTTAAGAAATAGATGAAGAAATAGAGAGGGATAGATGGGGCAACTTAGAGTGGGAGTGACAGGGAGCACAAGGTATCTGGAAAAAAAAAAATTAGCAGCATCATCAGAGTAAGCGCCGCCGCTACTCAAAAGAAGCGCATATGTTCGAACTTCAAAATAAAACAGGAAAATATTATAGTAAAATATCGAAAGAGCTTGAACATTGTATTATTTTCGTTTATATTTTGTTTTTGTTTTTGTTTTTTTATGGATGCTTGTGGCTCGTTGCTCGAGTGCGCACGCCATTACAACTTAATTAGTTTAAATTGTTGCCGCTCGATGCTCAAAGAGCCGCCATTACTACAGCTGCTACAAAGAGAGCGACAGAGAGGGAGAGAGTGTGTGTGAGAGAGGGAGAGAGATAGTGAAGCAGTGAACTAGTAGAAAGAGAGCCAATATGTGTATCTATGAATGGAGGTCAGTCTGCTCTATTGTTTCAAAGCTGAAGCTATTTCCGGTGAAAGACGCCACTTGCAACGAGAGCCAAAGTTGCACTTGAATATTTAAGTGGCTCGAAGACAATGTTACCAATACAACTACCACTGTCAGTATTACTACCAAACTACTACTACCACTACTACTATTACAACTGCTACTACTTCTACTATTAAGTGTGTCTGTGTGGTTGAGACATTTCACTTTCTAACACTGGCAATGGCGCTACTGACTGCGCCTGAGGGCAGCAAGTGTTGGTCATGACATGAACTTGCATTTCAGCCACATTTCCAACATTTCTGGCATTTCAGCCACATTTCCAACATTTCTGGCATTTCAGCCACATTCAGCGACCATAACCTAACTAAAAAAAAAAAAAAATTGGAAGCGCCAAGTTTAGTGCGGCGCAACAATTATGACGGGACAGATCTGTAGCAAACGCAACGCAATGGATAGTGTCAACAATGAAATTGCTGAAAATATATAAATAATATACAGACACACACACATACATCTACATACACTAACTGTATACCCTGCAAACCTATAAAATTCGCTTTAAAAAAAAGCGTAACACTGCCCTAGATAAAGCTGCAGTCGAGACAATGTTGACCTTTAGGATTTCAGGAGATAAACAGTTTGATGTGTTTGTTAAATGTATCCTAAATTTATCATCATATCAATATGATTAAAATAAATTTATTTATTAGACAATATTATGTTTGTTACTTTAAATTAATATAATTAATTTTTTTACATGTTTATTTGACTCTTTTATAGAGTGGAAATATATTTAAAACTAAACAAATTTCCCTTTCTTCGGAACTTGAATTTTTTAAGAAAAATGAATAAAGTCTAATATAGTCTGAACTTATAAGAGACAGATTTCTTGTCTTATAAAGTACTGACCACAATTCAATATGTCAATTCTTTTATTGAATATGTTTTTAAACAAATTAGTATTGAAACATATCATGAGAACCACTTTGTATAAAATATTATTTCAAATGTAGAATCTCTCTCTTTCTTTGGATGAATCTTCAACTAACTAGGGTATCATCAAGTTGTGCATGCGAGCGTTTTAAAAAGCGAACTCACTCTGATTTTACATTCGTGTTATATCGAATGAGTTGCCAGCTTCCAGCCACAATGAAATTGAACTTTATGAATGGGAAATGCTTACAAACGATTAACATATACGACAACGCACTATAACTCCAACTTCAACTCATACATTAACACTTACACTCATAGCCATATTCATAATCATGCATGTTATTCATAGTTATTCAAAATAACATAACTCCAAACACATACACACATCCTTAAAAGCCCAAGTGGCCTCTCAATTGGCTAATTAAATAATCAATTGGCATTTGAGGCAAAATTATGCAACTCTTAACTAGTTTTTTTTTCTTCTCGTTTCATTTTTTTTTTGGCAGTAATGCTCTATGCAGCGACTTCTACTACAACTTCCTCGTCGCGTCTTCTTCTTCTGTAGCTTCTTCTAGTTAGTGCAATGTCAGAGAGCAGACCAGAGACAGCAAACACTTGAAAGCGATACGATTATGCAGCAAAATGTTTAGTGTGTCTGACCAGTCTATATACACTAAAGTTCCACTTACTCTCTCGTTCGCTCTCTTTCTGTCTGTCTGTCTGTCTATCCGTCTGTCTGACTGTTTATCTGCTTGTTGTTGTTTTTGTTGTCAGCATGTAAAATTTTTGTAAATTTGTAACGTAATGCTGACCAAGTAGAATTTTTTTTATATATATATTTTTTTTAACAATTTCTATGCAAGCTGGCCAGACAGTTGTACACAGACGGACGGACAGACAGACAGACAGCAGGGCGCAAAATATTTTTGAATTTGTTGCAGCATGTTGTAGTAGTTTGAGCCAACAGGAAAGGGCAACAAACACACACACACACACACACACACACACACACATACACACCAAACTCTAGAATGAATATCCTCTCAAATAGGTGCGTCGTTGCCGCCGGGTCCGCCGACACCAGCTGTTTTGTAATTTCATAATTTTCATCATCATCTTCAGTTGATGCGATGTGGGCGAGGTCGTTACAATAAGTGGAACTTGTCTTTCAAAACGGACAGACATACAGAGCAAGAGGGAAAGAGAGCGGGATAGTGGGACATAGAGATCGAGAACTAAGCAGTAGCCACTGAAAATTTCTTATTACAAGTTGTAAATGTTCTAGAGATAGGTGAAATAGAAGATATCAAGTATATTGTTTTAGGCTTGATTTAAATTAGATCTTGAAAACAAGAACAGTAGAACCAATTGTAATGATAGATAAGACCTTTTCGAGTTCAAAATATTTAGAAAATATTTAATATCGATAGAGTTCAAAAGGTGTTACATATTTCTCTATAACCCTTAATTTGATACAATCGTACGCATAAGTTTTGTGGCAAGAAAAGCTCTTCTAGTGTTGCAATCAAGGCAAAGTCGTATCAAATTGTTTAATACTATCTAATAACACTTTCCTTTAGAACTTTTCATAAAAGTTGAAGCCGTAAATCCAATTACAACATTCCCAAAACGCATAAGCCGCTTGTAATGTATAAGTTGGACATCAAACACAAAATTTTTGTTGCAACTGTACCGACCAGTGTTGGTAAATGCGCTGCAAAACACCGTAGAGTAAGCTAAACAATCGATCGAGATCGCTGGCCGTTAGTTTTGTATTGTTGTATTGAATGTGGTCAATAAACTTGCGTATCTTGGCAGCCAAATTGATTGCATAATGGAATTAAAGCTACTATATTTATATATATTATACGACAAATGAAAAAAATATATACGAAAAATCTATAACATAATTGAGAATAAGAGCATTTTTTTTTTTGGTTTTTTTATTGACATTCGTTTTGGCTTTATTCTTTGTCAAGTCATGGCCCGAAAAAGTTTGTCAACTTTGTATTATATTATTCTATCTAAGATGTAGAAGTGGCAGAAGAAGAAAATGATCAGTAACTGGTTGAAATACCAACAGAATCAATGTAATCAGATTTGTGTGAGCAATGGATACGTTCAATGGAACGAAAATAGCTCTAAACTATGAACAACAATAAATAAAATGAAGAGAAGAGTTGAAAAAAAAAACTGTACTAGAGACAACTGAGAAGTGTGTAAGAAAACAAACAGCATTGATTACGACAACAGCAAATGAAGAAAAACAAGAAGAAGTTGGAAAAAAAGACATGGCATCTGAGCAACTTAATTATGACAATTGAACAGATCTCCCTAGGTCTCTCTCACTTTATCTATCTGTTGTTTCTCTCTGAACATATGCCCCCATGACAAGGCGTTATGTGCCAGGACAATGCATACTATCTGAGGTCTTACAGCTTCATTAGCAAACGTTGAAACGTTAAAAATTCTAGGCGACAAAACTTGTAAAATAATAATAAAGAATCAAAAGAAAAATTAATGAAAATCTGCTGACATACACCTTTACCTTTATGGAAAAACTCAACAAAAGATACCTGTACTCTGTACTCTGTACTCTATACACTGAACTGTATGCTACGTGCATTCTATAGAATATTTATTTGAAAAACTATGTTCATAAATTATAGTCAGAGGCTATAGGCTATATATATAACCAGCGATATCTATGCGCACGCACATTTCAATAGTTTTTATGGTTAATTGAACTGAAACAAAATTAAAGATACAAAAATGACTTTCATTTTAGTCTAGAGCCAAAGTCAAAAACCAAACGCATGGAACAATAGATAATGCCGCATATCGGCAATAGCAACAGAGGTAAAAGCAGAGAGAGAGATGGAGAAAGAGATATAGTAAGAGAGAGGGAGAGAGACAGACAGAGAGAGTAGGAGAGGCGGCATGGTGAAAAGGTTCCAATCGAATATGTATAGATTCCAGTAATGCCATGGGTCTCCCTCAAGGGAATTTGGATACGGATACGCATATATCGTAGTACAAAAGCGTGTGAATGCGTGCCTCGAATGTGATATTAATCTCAGCATACACAGCGCGAAATAAAGCTAAACAAATATGGGATATTGTATCTCAAAATATGTTGTATAATAAACTTATAGATATAAAAATCAAATTGTATATTATGAGTTAAACAATATGCATTGTATCATTAAAAATTATATAAAATATTACAATATAAATACTAATATTTGATGTTATGGTATAATACGTATTTCAATTAAATTCCCCTCTAGAAATTGTAAACATTTTTAAACAAATTGTAGTTTTTAGTATGGTTTATAACAATGAATAAAGTTCTCACTCTTTAAACAACAAATTATAATAAAAATTCTAAATTAAAAACTATTGAAATTCAATGCCAAAATTGGCTTATTATGAAAACCGATTTGAACGCGATATTTCCCACAGTGTAATTGCGCTTTTTAGGAGAGTTAAGAGCGCATCAATGTGTTTTTAATAATAGTTGAGCAGAATAATAATAAAAATAATAATAATAAGCAGCATAAATGCTTATGTATACAGACTCTAACGATATGCGGGCTTATCAAGATGCTGCCCCAAGGTGGTGCGACTGCTGCTGCTGCTGCTGTTGCTGTTGCTGCTGCTGCTGCTGGTGGTGATGGTGGTGGTTTTAACACCCTACAAAATGGCAGCTCGGTTGTGCACACATACACACACCACTGTGGAGTGGGTGCATTTTAGCCGTCGATGAGCCTGTTCCGTAACAGCAAACAGAGGCTCAGGCTCGGGCTCTGGCACACGACACAAAAGTGAGGCAAGGCAGTTTGGGTGGTTCCTGCTGCCTATTATATATATTGAAATATATGTACATATATAGAGCTTATAGGCCAAAGTTGAAATATAGCCTGTACAAACAGGCAAACACACATACACATCGCATTCATATATATGTATATATATATATAGTATATATACGTGTATGCTTGTAAAAATTTTTTGGCGAATCATGTTTGCTTCATTTTTCAAAAGAAAAATGTTGCATGCGACGCGCGGCGGCTGCTACTTTTACAGCCACTGACTGTGCCACTGCCACTGCCACTGCCATCGGCATCGGCATCGCCACTCTGCCACATCAGTTACAGGCGGCAGGCACAGCCCCAATTTCATTCTCATTCACCCAATCTCCCACTTCCATTCCCATTTACCATTTACCATTCTCCCATTCTCAATCCCATTTCCAATCTGCCCATTCTTTTGACTGCCTATTCCAATTTCAATCCCAAATCCCGCAGCTTGCTCTTGCTCTCGCTATCGTTCTTTCTCTGGCTCTGGCTCTTGCTCTTTCTCTTTCTCATTCCCTCTCTCCCTCCCTCTTTCTCTTTCCCTCTTAGGCTTCTGGCTGCGCGTTAATAACAAAAGTTCCGTGTGCGTGTCAAAGTTTGTTTGAAAAGCAAACGCTTTTTGGATATGAAATTGGGCGCGGTTCCAAGCAGATTAGCAACAGTCACAACCTCAACCCGGGCCACAGTTTGAGCCAACAGCAGCAGCGGCTTTATCGATATCAGTCAAATGGAGCACATGCTATAGCAGGGAGAGAGAGACAGAGAGAAAGAGAGAGAGAGAGAGACAGCTAGCGGAGAAGGGGGATTGTAAGCGTGCAAGAAAAGCTCATTTTTCTTTTAATTTTCGTGCCTGTCAACTCAAAATGCCTACGTTCATTTATAAAAATGTTCGAAAAACACACGCACCGAGGAATTCACAATGCCCTCCCACATGCCCGCCCTGAAGCCGATCCCCCCGGTTGCCCCTGCCATCCTCTAACTAACACTTTGAGCCAGGATAAAAACCATTTGCAATTTTCTATAATATTATTAGCAGATGGCAACCATTTTGATGCCTTACCTACGGTATATTTCTGAGATAATATTTTAGTATGCCAGCTTATCACTAACTAAGAGCCCGACACTGTAGCAACGAGGGGGTGGGGGGAATTTATGATAAAAATCTATGTTATGAAATACATTTTTGATTATTATCCAGTATAAATTTATTTTTCAGCTCTTACTTTTCAGTGTTATCTAGCTTTTTGTTGAAAGGGAAATGCAATGTCGCAATATGTCTCTAAATATCTGTAGATACTTTATCTACAGTATATCTATAGGTATACGCATCGTTTGTAAGACCGAAATATGTTTACGATCTTGCGATAAGATAAACTGTCTATAAATCTTTTTTGGGTATGTAAAGGGGAAGTAACTTAAAGCTTCAACTTACCAGTTTCATTATCAATAGTAAAGGGCACGCCATTCCATTCAATAGACAGATCTTCCAGTTCCTGCGTCGGATCCTTTTCATCAACAGAGGGCTAGATAAAGATATGATTTAATATTATTATAATGTCAAATGCAAAAGTAAAAATTTGCAATCTTACAATAGATAATAACAGTTGAACGATTACATTTGAATAGTGAGCTTTTCTTGAGCTTTTGCAATCGATAACTTGCTAAGTAGCATTGTTTAAAATATTGATAAACGTACAGTAATCGGTAGAACATTATCTATTGTAAATATGGTGAAATACATATGTAAATCAGTTCAAACCTTATCTTGCTGAAGCTCAGCTAAAGCTTTCAACTTTTCGATATCATCATTGTCGGCATTCTTATCGTTGTCATCAGCTTTGGGCTTTTTGCCCTCCTCATCGGACTGCTCTTCCTTCTGCTTATCATCCCCTGAGGAGGCACGACCATTGGTGGCACTATTACCACTCGCATACGAAGCATTGATGATCTGCTCCTGATCGAGGCTAAAGCCCAAATCGACATCTTGCTTATAAAGCACCTCAGCGATTTCGCTTTCCTATAAAAAAGAATGGAAAATGATTAATGCGTGATATATGATTAATACATTTTAGTACTGTAGTATAATATATAAAATTGTGAGCACAGTTATACATACTAGACAATTCAACACCTTCATAGCGTATTATTATTTAATATCTTAGTTTTGAAATAATATAATAATACTATATATATTCTTCACTTTGTTTTACTTAGATTAGTAATTTGCAATTTCTGTGCGCTCTTAAACGTTGTCCACATGTGAAAAAGTCTAAAGAGAGACTGAGTTAGCACAGAGATCGGCCAGTTTTAACTTTGACTATAGCACGCACGACTCTGTTTACTCTTTGTGAATGTTTTTAATGTTATTTTTTTTAAGGCCTTTAGCTGATAAGGCGCTATATGTGTCTATAGATAAAAACGACGTCAGCCGACACACGATCATATGGCTCACACGTTGAATAAGTGTGAACGCGAAATAGCTAAAAAATAATAGACACCACCCCCCCCTCCCCTCCCACACACACACCATCTTTCAACACGAAATTGTAAGTTCTCGAATACTCTTCCATTGAACAAGTCCATTGGAATAAAGGTTCAAAGAGCGCCCTATCAATGTTGATCGCGCTCTTTCCACGGGCTTATCAATTGCACAAAATAGACTAAAGAGCGAAAGAGATTGAGGAGAAGGAGAGAGAGTTAAAGCGACTAAGAGCACAAGAGCTATGGCAATTGACTTATCAAGACATTCTATATATATATATATATTTATGCATGTATGTATACTCGCACATAAATTGTAGAATTGCATTTTTTGCAAATTCATGCGACGTCTCTCAATGTTGAGTCGACCTCAAATTAAAGCGTTAATGATGCATTATTAACGCTTCGCCGTGTCCAGACTTTTGCCATTTTAATCCTTTTTAGCCAACAAGCCAGACACAACACACTCACGCACAACACTCACACTCACACACAACTCACTCAGCATCTTAGCCCAAAAAAATTATTCATATTTTGGGCGTCTTAAGCCGCTGAAGCAGCAAAAACACGAAAATTTTATGCATTCCATCAAGCAGGTAGATAGTGCAAATTTTGAATGCGGATAATCACAGGATAATGCCTCACATTAGTGTACAAAAATCGTTTGTTAGTCGAAGAATATAGTAGACTATATAAAATCAGACTCTAAATATAGATAAATTTTGTTATGGGTAAGAATCGCTGATAGTAGAGAGAGCAAATTGATTTCCTTTGATTGATAGATCTATACTTATATATACACAAATATAAAAATATATAATATGTTATAAATATGTACATAGAGGAAAAATAATATATTACAAATATGTATATAGAGAGACAAAAACCATATTTATAGCTTTAATAAATTACGTAAATGTGCGATCGAATGATAACCTTAAATATTGTTATTAGAATTACTATCAAAACAAATGTTTCGAAATTGAAAAAATGAAATGAAATATTTATAAGTATATGATAATCTATAGTTCCATGTTATAAGATATGTTTTAATATTACTATTCTCACTGTAAATTGATCATCTATTCAGTATTTGTTTATGACTGTATTATGTATGTCTAATTATTTCTATAGGACATTTTGACTTTTAAGTTATTCTTTCATCATAAACGATTTTTTTATAAATTGTAAAATAATTGTATTAACATTGACATTGAAACAAGCCTACATTATTTAAATGAAATTTCTCATTGCAATGACAAGAAAAACAATTTCAAAGCATTACAACTGCAACAAAAAGAAAAATAGAAACAGAAACAGAAAAACGCAATCGAAACGCAGGGGAGAGCTCAGAAGTCAAACAGCATGTTGATGACTTAATTAAATTGTTTTTTTTTTTTTGTCTCTATTGCCATTTCTTTTTATACATATATATGTATTTTTTATGTATTTTTTTTTTTAAATTTTCCAAACGACATTTTTTTTTTGTGTAGTTGTTTTACAGCTTCCCCTGCGATGAGGCTGAAGCTGTAGCTGTAGCTGAGAAAGGGAACATTTTCTTTTTCTTTTCTTTTTTTTTTTTATGAAATTGTTTTGGACCCGGGAGCGTATCATATTGTATATGTGTTTGTGTGTGTGCGTGTGTGTGTTACTGTGTGTGTGTTGAGGCTTTCTTGAACTTTTCTGCGCGTCGTGTTGCACGTTCGTGAAACAAAAAGCAATCAATCATCGAACATATATACAACTGTATGTAAGTCTATGTGTGTGTGTGTGTGTGTGTGAGTGTGTGTGTGGAACCACGCCTATCTCCTGTATTACTCAGCAATAAAGCGGCGGCATCATTGGTCTCCTCCAGTCCAAAAAGGGCCAAAAGCCGCCGTCGTCGTCGTCGACGCTGCTGCTGCTGCTGCTGAGCCCAATCAATTGCTGCCGCACAACGCCAGCAGCGACGCCGGCAGAGCACGTTTGTGTTGCTGCACCCCACGGAGGATGAGTATACATATATATACATATGTATATGTATGTGTATATATATGTATATGTATGCCGGATTGGTCCCCTTCTGATATGGTGCACATGCTGCGTGTGTTGCGCATGTTCGGTAAAAATGAGCAATTAAACGTTGGAGTAAAAGAGACACAGAGAGAAAGAGAGCAAAAGAAAGAGAGAGAGCGGGTACAATAAGGGTGGGAGTGTGTAGCTGAGATGTTCTGGACATGGGGTTGTTCAGAGTCGGGGCTGCGTTTGTCGGCAAAACGAAATAGTCTCTAGTACCGCAGCTACTGCTGCTTATTAGTTCCCATTGTCAGACTCTATGGTATATGTATGCTGTCATATAGGGCTTCTTATAGGGTCCCTAACCAAAGGGGTTTTCACTTGAGAAAATTTGCTATGGATACGTTTGAAAACGATTGAATCAAATGGTAGGCAACGAATACAAAAAAAGAATTTCAGTATTTAGTAACTATGCTTAAAGTTTTGCAGATATATACTAATAATATAGTAGTACAAACAACTAAAATCCCTGAAAGTTTAGTTCATGTTTTACCTTATGTATACCATATAGTATAATGAAGTCAATCATAAAAAAAAAAACCTACAAAATGGTTAATATGGATAAAAGTTTATATCTATGGAATGAAATTGGAATACTTAAAATATAGGCTTTTCGAAAGTATTATATTATAATTATAATTTATTTTAATTTTACATTTACATTTAATTTTTTGTATATATTATTATTATATTGTAATTTGTATATGAATATGTAAATTTAATCAAATCGTATAATCTATAATGAATATACAAACTTGCATATCAATCAGCGAAGTGAATGCATTGTAAATAGAATAAACTATTCGAATGGTGAATACTTTATGGCCAGATTAGGCATATAAGACCTTATCGGTCCGTCTGCCACTGATGAAATGTACGTGACGATTACAAATTTCGCACAACTTAGCGACAAATAATATGAGTCAAGTAACAAAGTAAAACAGTTCAAACTAAAATTGAGAGTCATTGATTTATAGTAGAAAAAGAAACGATGGTATAGATATTCATATAGAGATTATATATATTATGTTTTATAGAGAAAATATATTCAGTTATTGAATGGATTACAATATCATTATGATACACTACCATACGATATATTTGAAAAAATAAAAGTACTCCTTGAATTAGTCAAATCAAATCATAAATATTTAATATTTACTTACTAAATCAGTCTTTCTTCAACTGAATCTAAAATATAATCATGTAAATAATAACACGGAAATTTTGGAAGTATTTTAAATTATATGATTATTTCACCATATCAGACGACAAAACAATGAAAATGCCAAGAGAGCCAACATAAAAAACAAGTCTATTGATAAGGCGCAACTGATATGACCCAACGAAGAGTCACACAAAATATTAGATAAAGTACTACGTATTGTATTATATATATAGTACTACATCTACTGTTTCATATAATATCTTGAGACGCATTAATGCCTTCTGCATGACCTTGTCTATAGGGTGGCCCTAAGTGCAACATGGTATAAATCACACAACCAACATCGAATTGATATAAGACGTTGCCCACGTGTTAAACGGATGAATAGGGAACTGTAGCTAAAAACTATAACTAAAACTAATACTGAAACTAAAACAACAACTAAGTATGTATGGTAAATATGTTTAGTGGTAGAAATTATAGTCGTAGGCAGACGACATTGATAAGGTCTGGCGATAAGGTGACAGATTACGAATTCTATTTGTATTTCGAGAGAAACAAATGATGGAGCACAGTCGACTGTAGTATACTCATTGTTTCTTTTTGTAAGGCAATCAATCAATAATTAATTTCGATTTGTTTTTTTTTTTTTTACTTTTTTGTTGGCATCAAAATATTGACACTTGTCGCATTTTGTTGCAACAATTAGTGGGCCATTAAGCATGTGAGCCGCTTAACGCTCGACCACAAAACTGACCACAAATAAAAGAATCCAAAGATTTCCATCTGTGTGTGTGTGCGTGTGTGTGGCAAAGATAAATGTATTTTTGATCCTGCATAGAAGACACTATATATGCACTTTATGGCGGCAATATCACACAAGAAAGTAAAGCGAGGAGTCTCTTCGAGTGAAAGCAAGTGTCGGCAAGAGTAGAAAGTAGAATGCAAAGGGAGACAAAAAGAAAGGCGAGAGGCGATGCGGCATGAGACAAGGCAGCAAAGGAAAGGCTGACTGACTGAATGACTGACTGACTGAAAGACTGTAGGACTGTAGGACTGTAGGACTGTAGGACGGTAGGAGTGTAGGACTGCAAGACTGGCGAAACTCTTACGATTCTCTTACTACTCCGATTCCAAAACTGAGGCTAAAAGGTTGGCGAACGTCATTAATAAAGCCTCGCTTAAAGATTTTTGATGACACCTGAACTGACAGCCGCACGACTGAGCCCCGGCAAAGATCACTTCAATCCCTCTCTCTGTGTGTGTATGTGTGTATCCCAAAGATACATACACACACAGATACACACACACTCAGACACAGATGCATACAAGTGTGTGGCTGCTGTGGCGCATATTAATCATGCGCTCGTCAAGCCTTCAGTCTGGCAGGCAGTTAGGCATTCAGTCGGATATTCAGTCGGGTATTCAGTATTCAGTCAGGCAGCGAGTGAGTTCATTCGTTGCCCACCAACAAAGCCGCAAAAATTCAAGTGGGCAAGTGTAACTTGTATCTGCCAGATACACATATTGCACAAGTATCCTGCAGTGTGCAACTGTAGCTATGTGTTTGAGTGTGAGTGTGAGTGTGAGTGTGTATAGTTTCATGTGATTTTAGTGGAAAATGAATATGAATAAATGGATCAGCAGGCACTCTATGCTGCTGCTG
>JBANCZ010001250.1:0-23325 GCA_037040025.1 Sphaerogastrella javana | reverse complement strand
GCTGTAGAGCTTCCCAGAGCGCCTCGAGCATATAGTCCAGATTTAGTTTCATATTACAGCTGACCACAATGGAGTGCGGCTGTTTGGCTAGTCGATCGACTTCCTCAATGGAGATCTGATCAATTTTATTGTACACGTACAAGCAAGGCAGATAGACACGATTGGCAGTGACCACATCAATGAACTCATCCTCTGTGCAATCCTCACGGAATAGTACCTCAGCATTGAAGATCTTGAACGAATGCAATATCATTTGCACCATTTTTTCGCTGCAGCGAGTCAGAGAACAGGTCGAGTTAAAGCTGAGGCCGCCACCCTTCTTCTGTTTGAAGTAAATGTTGGGTTTCCTTTTGTTTAGACGTATGCCCACTGATTCCAGCTCACGTTCCAGCAGCTCGCGATGCACATTTGGCTTGGTGGCGTCCAGCATCATAAGCACCAAATCGGCAGTGCGCGCCACGGCAATAACCTGACGACCACGACCCTTGCCCTGTGCAGCACCCTCAATAATACCCGGCAAATCCAGCAGCTGTATATTGGCACCCTGATACTCAATGACGCCGGGTATGCACGTCAGCGTGGTGAATTCGTAGTTGGCTACGTTGGGCGAGAAATCGATGAAAATTATAAACATAAAACATGTCACAGTTTACAGACTCACCCGCTTCCGATTCGGTTTTGGTCAGCGTGGACAACATTGTTGATTTGCCCACACTGGGAAATCCGATGAGTGCGACACGCGCGTCGCCACTTTTCAGCACATCGAACCCCTCTCCCTTTTCACCCTTCTTTGATGGCTCCAGTAGCTGCGACCTATACTTGGCTAGCTTGGCCTTTAGCAAGCCCAAATGGTACTCGGTGGCTGTAAAATGCAAAATGTTTTATCAATTCTAACCCTAAATTCCGATGCTTTGTTTTCACACTCCATTTGCCAGCGTTGCGGGCGGCGACACCGACGCCGACGTTGTTTTTTTTTTAGTTACCTTTGTTCTTTTGGGTGCGCGCGATTTCACGCTCGATCTCAGCAATCTTCTCTAGAATGCCCATGTTAATTTATGTGTTTACGGTAATCGTAGCATTAAATTAATAACAATATTTTTAAGGCAGCTGCTGGGTTCGATCTTGTTGTTGTTGTTTTTAAATTGATACTGCGGCGTGCCAGGGTTGCACAAAATATCGATACCATATTTATCGAACGTAACAAGTTGCTAAAATTAACAATCAGGTCATATATGTAAAATTTAATTCCATTTTATAGTAAAAACATCCTTTTATTTAATTATATAAGTAGATTTTATTAATCAGTGTGGCCTTTATCGATAGGCGAACAGCTGTTGTATAGCAACACGTTGCCAATGCGATAGGTTTACATCTAGCGTTGCCACCAATTCGTTTTTAAACAGTTATTCAAAACGCAACGAAACACTGAAGTGTGGCAACACCAGTTGTTAAGTTTTCACAAAAATGTGCTTAACTTGTAATTAATTTTAATTAAAAATCCATAAAATATACACAAATACACGCATATGTAAATACTGTTACAATTACAAGAAACAGTCACACACAAAATGACAATTCGGTTAATTACAATAGGTGAATAGGAATAGTCAGAGCAAGTTAGTTAGTAGAAGATTAGACGCTTAATATATAAGTTTTCGTTTTTGTTTTTGTTTTTGTTACTATTTTTTTGTTTGTTTGTTTTTTTTTTTTCGTGGTTTAATCAATCAATTGGCATAGAAGCCATTGCCATCGTTGCCCATAAACTCAGTCCAGCGCTGTGCATCAATGGGATCCAGCTCCGAGCACACCTCGCCCGACTGCAGCGTGCGGCAGGAGCAGGTGATGCCAATGCGTGTTATAATCAATTGTGATTCGTACTTGGGCAACGCGGGATCCGCGTCCACGAGACGTTCACTCAGGCACTGCTTGAGGAATTGCTTGCGCAGCACGCGCAAGTTATCGGCGGTGTAACCTAGAAAATAATTTATTAATTAACCACTATATACTGATTATACATATATTTACTAATTTTACTTACTTTTGTAGGCGCTTATTTTCTCCTCGACGCAGTTGAGATCCTGCGGCGAGAACAACGGTGGATACGCCTCCGATTCGCGTATATTGAGCAAAAAGACAAAATCCAACGAGGAGCTCACATTTCCCAGCGACTTGAGCAGCACGCCCGTCGATGAAATGGAAGCCAAATACCAGTCTGTTGGCGCAGCAGTGGCATCCGCTGGAGTTGCTGTAGCATCCTCAGCAGCGCTTTTACTTGTTGTGCTGGCAGGAGGCGTGACTGCCTCGTTGCGCCGCTGACGCTTCCTTCTACGATATTGGGTCTGAGGCTCTCTGCTGACACTGGCAACAGTTGCTGCGGCTGCTGCCTCTGCAGCACGTTCGTTGGCTTCGTTATCCAGCTCTAGATCCCACAGACTTAGTGGAGATACGGCCGCCATGGGCTGACTAGTGGTGGTGCTGCTGGTGGTGGTTGAGTCAATAATAGAGCCGCTGCGCACATCCCGATTGCTGCCGCTGGGATACTTAGTGCGCAAGTGTATGGGTCGATCATTTTGCTCCGCCATCTGGGAGACCTCATCATTGTACACCAGCTCATATTCTTCCGGCATTCGCATGGGATTAGGATTTTCGGCTGGCAGCCCTAAAGGATCATAGTCCTTCTGCAAGGTAAGATATTTATGGCATATTTAATTGAAATGACATGTAAATAAAACTTACAAACTCCTTATAGGGCTCCTTGACATAGGCACCGCCTAAGCTGGGCAGCTCATTGTCCACTTCTGGCTCCAACAACAGCTCCGGCAGCGTATGCTTGTGGTGTTTCAAACGCTTGGCTCCATTCGACTGCTGCTGCTCGGCTGTATCTGTGGCCGCTACCTGCTTGAGCAGCTGCTCCCGATTGGCTAGCAGCTTCTTCAGCAGTTTCGGATGTTTCAAGGGCGATTGTTTACCTGTGGCAGCTGGACGCAGAGTACGATTGAGCTGCACCTCCAGATCATCGGTGCTGAAGAGCAAGGCACCCGGCGGCTCAATATGCCGCGCAATGGCATACAGCTTCAGCACCGTGGATTCATTATATCTAAGGCGACAGGTGTCCGCGCGTGCCTGCAAAATGATGTCACTGTCCGGCACAAACTCATAGGCATCGCGTGCGTTCGGCTTATTGCGGCACTGTAGCTGCCAATGCAGATAGAAATCACCGCCAAAGCTCTGCGAGATAGACACACCACCCAGCAGACTACTAGCACCACCAGCATCCGTTATCATGGCGTTTAACAGCGACTGCCCAGTGCGTCCATCCAATATGGTGGTCTGCGAATAGTAGTAGACAGGGAAACCAGGTCCAGTATTATACTTGACCATGAAATCGGTGACATTGTCATGATTGAAATGACCTGGCACAATGGCGCTAACGCATTCGCTGGCTGGGAATGTATAGTTCCACATCATGCTAAAATTAGAACCATCATAGGCATAGACGGTGCTATTGAAAGCCGCAACCACTACGTCTGTGATGCCATCACCGTTGAGATCACTAAGCACCGCTGGCACCATCAGTCCCGAGCCCGTCTGCTGATGCAGAGGTGTAAAATGCTTCTCGCTCGTGTGCGCCATCAGCGAGAGCAAGCGCAGACTGTAGATGCCACCGGGCGTATTCTGGCCACCGGTTATCATTAGTAGCAGCTCCGTGCCATCAGCCTGCGTCACCAATTGTATAGGCACAAACATTTCCTCACGGAGTGGAGTTGGTATGCTGCGTAGGACTTTGCCCGTTTTGCCGCTAATGAGCTTAATGTGTCCGGCTTTGGACTCCTCACGCTCCTCTAGGTGTGCGGCTATCAGTTCGGGCACCTCGTCGCCATCCAAATCGCGCAACACATTTATGGTATAAAGATCCATGACAATGGGTGAATTTGTTTCCACCTCCAGCTCATGGAATGTCCAAATCACCTGCCCTGTGCGTCCACTAATGGCAAAGATCATCTGGAAAAGCAATATGATTAAAGCATGTACAGGACCAGCTGTTATTCTGGTACTTACGCCCAATCTGCCAGCGGCCAAGCAATCCATGCCGCCATCCCGATCAATGTCTGCATTGCAATGCAGCGAGAACACATTCGCCACGCTCCACGTTTGCCACATTATGGATCCATCGCGTCCATTCAGCGCCACGACGCCACCCTCACAAGGCACATCATCGCCCTGCTGTGCAGACTTGCATCTGGGCAATGGAATGCCCTCGTAGTGTATGTTATCGTCGACGCCATAGCCAAAGATGACATCCTTGACGCCATCGCCATTGAGATCCGCTGCACGCAATGGACTCTCGCTGTTCATGCGCGGCAAAGCGCGTGTCCACAGACGCTGCACACTGATCTGCGTGCACGGCACAAATTCACTGCCCAAACTGCTGCCATAGCTAATCCTCGCCGTGGATAGAGCGCCCAGTTGCGGCTCCTTAGTCCACCAGTGATGCATATGTTGTATGGGCGATGGGAAGAGCGTGAGCATCAGTGCAGCCAAACTAAGCAGCGCACAGAGCACAGTGAGTGCCGCAAGGATATAGCAAAAGGACTCACAGCAACGACAGCAGCGGCGGCGCTTATGCTGCTTCATGATGGGCGTGGAACTGCTGCCGGAACCCGAGCTGTGTTTGCGACGTGGTGCCATCAAAGGACGCTTGAGGCCCTGCTCCTCGCTGCGCTGTAGTTGAAAAAGTATTTCATAAATTAATTAGCTACGTGTTCGTATATCAAAATGCTCTGTTCTGCTAAACGAATTCGCTTCAATTTCACTCAAATTTCACCTAATGTCACGTCGTTAATGTGGCAATGAAAACGTTAGATATGAACTAGTAGTACTTTTCGACTTCATATAATGACACAAATGATGAAATTATGGAAAGCTATAATCAGCATTCTAACTTCCTTAGAATATCTAACTTATTTTCGTAATCACAAATCAAATTCTAGTTATTATATAACATATAATTGATGCCATATGTTGCAGTTAATTACTATATGGAGGTTTCTATACATATTCAGAGTTTCATGTGGAAACTAAGGCAATTATTTCCATGTGACGAATTGCATGGGAAATTGTTTTTCAGAAAATATGCTTTCATTTTAAACTCAATTACGAGTGGCAGGAAAATATTCATGCTCTTGCAAATTGTAGCAAATTTTTGCAGCTACTCAGTGCATAATTGAAGAGGAAAATTGCGTGATGAATAATGTATACGATGTATTCATGCTGATGTTATGCGTGTGCGTGTGTTGATGATGATGATGATGATGACTCACCTTGGCAGATCTGGCATCCTTGATGAACACCTCATCGTCCACATCATCGCTGATGTCCTCATCAATTGATGAGTCCCGTATGGCGATGCGCTTGGATGGCACATATGGTCGCAGTTTGATCATCTTAGGCAACGCTCCAAAATCGTCAGCGCCCAAGGATGCAGCCTGTGCCTTAATGCCAAGCGCCGCCTAATTTAAGGTATTTTTCTATTTAATTTATTTGTAATATTTATGCACTATTTTTAATGCATTTTTGTGCTATTTGTTGTTGGTGTGTGCAGGTTGTGCTGTGCGCGTTTCGACGTGAAAAATGCAGCGCAACGATGCGCGTCTTCTGACTGGTTAAAAATCAATAACGACGTCACAGCATTGCGCTCAGCTGGCCCACAATTTGGCGCATGCTCTCTGCGCGCACATCAGTGTACACGACCAACCCGACCGTCCGACCGTACTCCCGCCCGCCCCACTGTTGCAATTCAACAGCCGCAGCCACCCCTCGGCAAAGGCGAACCACACACGTGTTGAAAGAATAGCGGCTACAGGTTTGTTTGTCAACAATGGCGACAATGACGCAGTCTCCACCTGAGCCCCTACTAACCCACTCACTCTCTCTCTCTCTCTCTCTCTCTCTCTCTCTCTCTCTCTCTCTCTCTCTCTCTCTCTCTCTCATTCACACTCGCGCTTTCGCTCCCGCTCTCTTACTTTCGTTTGCGTGCTCGCTCTCTCACTCTCTTAGTCCTGCGCTCGGGCAACTGTTGCTCGGAGGAGGCAGAACCGCAGAACATTGGCCAGAGTCAATTCCCTCGGTGCAAAAGCTGAAACTCCACTGCTTATTAACCATTTTGAAAGCAGTTCAATGGCCTCACTTGGCGCTTTTTCATGAATGGAACGACTCGACTCGACTCGACACCCCATGGAAGCAGCAGTATGAAGTTGGAGCCTCGTTGTAGCTGCTCCTAGGAGAAGGGTAAGCAATGTAATGTTTGCCATTCAAGAGACTTCCGCGTGCCTTACTATGTGGGTCACAGTCTGTTGCCACACATATTTCATAATATTTCCCTTTCAATTTTGCTGGGATCTTTTTGGCGCTCAGATAGTTGTGATTTAGCTGAACTGAAATCTAGTTTTAATAATCTAAACATCAAGTATCTTAAGGATACTTTATATCCTAAATGTCTAAACTTTCAATAGATCAGTTTACGGCTCTGAACAGTTTTTATAGATTTGATTACAGTTATAAATATAATAATCAGTTATGGGTATAATTTCTTACCTTTTCAAATAGAAATAGAAATATTTTAGAAATTATATTATAGAACCTTGGCTCGCTCTTTGACGTCACAGTTGCTTTTGCACTTTTCTTATAGAATTTTCACCGCAAAACGCGAATTGAAAAAATCACATAATTTTTTTTTTTTTTAATTATTTATTTTACAAAATCTCAATGACGTAATGCTTGTCAAAAAGCGTACAAACAACAACAACAACAAAAACAAATTACAACTATTCAAGTTTAAAAGCAAGCGCAAAACCTTTACACGGGTTTTCCCCCTGGTTTTGCTGCAACGTCGCCTGCTGTCATCAGCAGAAACTTAAGAGCACCACTTAGCCAAAAGCAGTTCACCGGGAGTAAAGGCAGGCGAAACGTGGGTAGAGGTAGGAGCAGAGGTGGTAGGGCAGGGCAGGGAATATGCTCTGAGATGCTGCGGTTGATGAAAAGCGTGGCACACAGGCTATACAAGCTATATAGCTATAGCTATGGCAAGTACTTAGGTCAGGTCCAAAAGCAGATGCCAAGCCTGGCTGCATTCGAATAAACTATAGAAAAATCAGCGGCTTTTTATAGCTTAGCTGCAGTTTGGATTCGGGGTGTGTGGGGGGGCGGTGGTGGTGATTTTTACGCAAAGTTACTTAAGTGTGTTATTATCGCATCAGAGATAATTTAATAACGATGCTGCAAACGAGTTGTTGTTGTTGTTGTTGTTGTTGGTATTATTGTGGCTGTTGCTAGTGAGGCCAAAGGATGTTTGACTCAAGTGTGTTGCAACTAGGCGTTGAGGGTGGCCGCTTCTTATTTTAAGTATCCAATATATATATGTTTTATATATAGTATACTATGAGCATGAGCCGTGTGATACACTAGCTTCAAGGTTAGACATTCCCCACAAAATGTCCTTATGAGCTGACAGGTGATGAAAGGACGGCAAATAATCATATGTGCATATAGTCTAAATAGTAATTACAATTACTAGATCGAAATTGCCCATATAAGAGCATAGATTTTGGCAAAATTACTTAGTTAAGACTTTAAATATAAATAGTTGTTAATTCTTATAGATATTTAGGGGTTGAAAACTTAACATAAATTTTATATTGAAAATTTCAATGCCTTAAATTATCTATTTAATCAAATGACTTGCTTGTAATAAATCCTATATTGATTATTTTGATTTCAATTAAGATTTCGTTCTCTGACGTCAGTCAATTGCATGAAATTATCATTGCATTAGTG
Organism: Sphaerogastrella javana; assembly: GCA_037040025.1. Classification (NCBI taxonomy): domain Eukaryota; kingdom Metazoa; phylum Arthropoda; class Insecta; order Diptera; family Drosophilidae; genus Sphaerogastrella; species Sphaerogastrella javana. Next base: position 15,492 of record JBANCZ010001250.1, on the reverse strand, counting down.
CAGCAATACAAAATCTCAGCTTATTTTCTCTTTCTCTCTCTATTTTTGTACTTTCGACCATCTGCAATCATCAGAGGCAATAAAAAGTTTGGGTTGTCATTGTTGGTGCTGCGACAAAACAGGCTCTTGGGATGCACTCGAAGAGTTGTTGGCTTATTTCAAAGCAACTAACAAGGCAATTGATTGGAAAAACTAAGGGAAACATTTCCCTCAATAGTTTTTCACACTTTTGTGCCATTTTTGCCCACTTTTGGGTTGACAGCAAATCTGGCTGCGAATTGAGAGAAGATCAAGAGTTAGGCTAAAGCCATGAATGGGTGACAGACCCTGGCTCATTATAGCAGAACAGTTGCAATTTTTGCAACGACGATGATGACGACAGAACCCCAAGCAGATTATGTGGATAGGCAATGCCAAAGTACTTGACGAAATTATGTTAAGTGACTATGACAAAGACAAACACAAACACACAGAGGCTACAAGTACAGTATATATATATATATCATATGGATGATATATACTATAGTCTATATATAGTATAACATATGGCTCTAGAAAAGTCTCCCCAGCTGGGTCTCAGTCTCATTAAAGACATTTTCTTGATTTTCCGTAAACCTTTCACTTTTTCTAAGGTTTGTCAGAGAGTCTCAATAGCATTGCAAACACATACACTCAGCATCTCTCTCTCTTTCTCTTATACACACATATGTATATAGACACTATAGACAGTGTCTCATACATCCCAAAAGCATCCTGCGCTCTGTATGTTGGTGATTTTTGTGCCTCTGTCGTTGCATTCGCCTGGCAACGTTTTAAATTCAAATTCCTTCGCTCTAACCGTCAGTTGTCAGCGACAGTTCGAACAGAAAAGACGTTCAAATCGGCCATAAAACTAAAAAATTCAAATTGCATCTGACATAAGTGAATACTAAAAATGCTAAGATATAATTACAATTTTCAATTAAATTCAACTGATATAATTTAAAATTTAAAAAAAAATTATTTAAATTGTGAACAAAAATTACAAAATTTATTGAAACTATCAACAAAATGTTTAACTTAGTAAAAAGTTGATGTTACATAATCGAATAAACTTGAAAAATTTATTAATTCTGCAAAACGCATCTACTATTACAGTTTTTAAAAAAACATAAAAGTAAATACTTTTATAATTTGTATGCATTTTATAATGTTTCTCTTGAGTATTTAAATTGTTTACAATATGAAGGATTTAAAGAAATTTAATTTACATAGTAAATAAAAGCATAAAATTACAATTCAAAAAAATTTAAATTTAAATTGATTGCAAAACGAAGTTCATTATTTTTTAAATCGTTTTTATATAACAATTAAATTTCTTAAATTTTAACTGATTTAAATGGAATACTATATAAGTCGATTTATCTAAATATATTCTAAAATTATTTAATATCTTTGTATTTACTTAGGTTTTAAAAAAAAACGTTGAGAAAAATATGTTGGGGGTATTTCTGATTCTAAAACAATGTGATATTTACTTCTTTAAATATATATGATATATTTAAAAGAAATTTTAATTCAATTCTGTTTCACATATGTGCATGTTGGAAAATTATTGGTATATTTAAAATAAATTTTACTAAATTGATTATGGTGAATGCTTTAAAAAAGTTTTGAAAGTTTAATCCTTTCCTGTATGTATATTTTAATTTTATGCATTTAGTATGAAATCTGTGCATTGTTGCAAAATCTTCACTTAAGATGTATTAATATTTTTAAAATTATTCTCATTCGTAATTTATCAAATCAAATTATTCGATCTTCTTTAAATTACTATTCTATTTCTTTGATATCGCATTCTTATATAGTTAATTCTATTCGTTTCATATCAAATTCCTATATAATTAATTATATTCTAAAACATTGCACATAACCTAACCTAATTTATTCAGTCCATTTTCTTTGAACAAATAAGAGAAATTAATTAATTAATTCAAAAACATTGCACTACCAATTAAATTGGTCCAATTCCATTGAAGAAATATGACGCTTTCTCAACGCTTATTACTATATGCCTTGTGCCATATTTCCATTTGTGGAATTGTCCTTGTTAAATGGGGCCCCCTAACATGTTCTCAATGTTATGTGCTGAGATGCTGCCTTCAATCTTACCGTGTCGCGCTCAATGGGGCAAGTTGCGGCATTGCCATCTCGGCAGCGGCATCGACGGCATATACAAAAGACGCAGGGGACCACTTGAAGCGTTCCCACTAACTACCTACCCGTTTCTCCGTTGCTTTTCAGCATGCCTTCCTTTGAGTGGCTTTAATTGTGAATTAAGTCGGTATTGTAGCCTCCACGTGTAGACAGCAAAGCAGTAGACAAAACGCACGAGAGAATGACGAGGGAGGGTGGCGAGTGTAAGAGGGACAGGTAGTTGGTCCAATGCCGAGGCTATTGTGCAGGAAGCACTGTTAACTGTCGCCGACATTGTGCATTGTTTCGCCTATATATTTTATTTACATCGTTAGGCAACATAATTGTTGCTATTTTCAACCAAATTACCGAGCTCTCGATGCATTGTCAATGCCAGTGACACGGTCGCTCCTGGTTCGAGAGTTTTGCTTTGATCTGTCGTACAAGGACATGCCATGGTCAAATACTGATAATACATGTACTTTCCCTTTTTGTCACCTGATGTACTCATTGCAGAGAGCGAGGAAGCGAGTGAGAGATATATCGAGAAAATCTGTAGAGCCCCAATCATGGTAGCACAAATAATTCTACTCGTCATCTGCTGCATTTGCCTTAAACACTACGCCAAGGGCGAATTTCAGTGAGTATAGATAATCAATTTTTATGGTAAATGTTTATATAATGTAGTTTATCTTATTTCTCGATTCCAGACAAAGTCTGGCTATAACCGATATTCTGCCAGAGGACATTAAACGATATGATAAAATGCGACCGCCCAAAAAGGAAGGACAACCTACAATTGTCTATTTCCATGTCACCGTCATGGGGCTCGACTCCATTGATGAGAACTCCATGACCTATGTGGCCGATGTTTTCTTCGCGCAAACCTGGAAGGATCATCGTCTGCGTCTGCCCGAAAATATGACACAGGAATATCGTTTGCTCGAGGTCGATTGGTTAAAGAATATGTGGCGACCCGATTCCTTCTTTAAGAATGCCAAGTCAGTGACATTCCAAACGATGACCATACCCAATCATTACATGTGGCTCTACAAAGATAAGACCATATTGTATATGGTTAAGTTGACGTTAAAGCTGTCCTGCATCATGAATTTTGCCATCTATCCGCATGACACACAGGAGTGCAAGCTACAAATGGAGAGCTGTAAGTAAAGCTGGTCTATATTAGATTATGTCCACGCATATTCAAAAAGTATAAACAGATTTATTTTATTTATTTTAAATTGAACACAATATTGATGTATAAATTTCTCTTATATTCTCGCATCAGTATCTCACACTACAGATGATCTAATATTTCAATGGGATCCCACCACACCGCTGGTGGTGGAAAACATAGAACTACCTCAGGTGGCGCTGATACGCAATGAGACGGCGGATTGTACGCAGGTCTATTCCACAGGCAATTTCACCTGCCTAGAGGTGGTGTTCACACTGAAACGCCGCTTGGTTTACTACGTTTTCAATACGTATATACCCACCTGCATGATTGTGATCATGTCCTGGGTATCGTTCTGGATTAAACCAGAGGCAGCGCCTGCACGTGTTACACTGGGAGTGACCTCGCTGCTCACGCTCTCAACGCAGCATGCCAAGTCGCAGTCATCGTTGCCGCCCGTCTCATATCTGAAGGCCGTGGATGCATTCATGTCCGTGTGCACGGTGTTCGTTTTTATGGCTCTGATGGAGTACTGTCTAATAAACATTGTGCTCAGTGATACGCCCATACCCAAACCCATGGCATATCCACCCAAACCAGTGGCTGGCGAAGCAAGCAAAAAGGAGGGTGAGCCTGGCGCTGGGCAACCACCAGGTGGCAGCAACGCAGCTACTAGTAAACAGCCTACAATGATGCCGTTGGCAGACGAAAAGATTGAAAAAATTGAAAAAATATTCGATGAGATGACCAAAAATAAGCGGGTAAAGATCTACATCCATCCTTTTGCTGCAAACAACCTTGTCTGCTCTAAATTAAGAATTCAAAATCATTGCAATGTTTTTTATTTTATGTTTCAGGTTGTAACCGCCACACGACGTGTGGTGCGTCCTCCACTCGATGCCGATGGACCCTGGATACCCCGACAGGAGTCACGCATAATACTCACCCCGATCATAGCACCACCGCCGCCGCCACCAGCACCGCCAGCACCAGAACCGGAGCCACCCAAGCTGATGAAGCTAACGCCCGCCCAGGAGCGACTCAAGCGCGCCATTTACATAGATCGTTCGTCGCGAGTGCTCTTCCCCGCGCTCTTTGCCAGCCTCAATTGCATCTATTGGATTGTCTTCTATGAGTATCTGTAAGAAGTGTCGTAAGGTCGCTTTAAATATTGTAATCGCTGTAAATATCGTATGGGATCTCTACTGCACATAATCACTTTGATGAAACGTTAAATTGTTCGCACAATATAAATATAATTGTATGACATATATAAATAGTTCTATTTAAATGTAAGCTTCATGAATTTTAAACTGATAAACAGCAGAAATTGTTGCTTATACGTAAATACTTATACTAATATAGTGAATACATACGTATATCAAATTATGAACGAATTATGATTAATGAATTCATTTCAATTCAATTCCTAAATGATTAATCTTAAACAATTTCAATGGCGTTGTAGCTTTGTAGCTCTGACTTATTCTTAATAACTTGAGAAATGCTTTTAATTGTAAATAAATTAAACTAATAAAACATTCACTACAGTTGCAAGTTTTTGTTTAAGTTTTGCAGGCACTGTTTTAAACGAAAGCTTTATGAAAGCTTTAAATGTAACTGCCTAAACGGTTCAGCTTTCACTGTTTGTTGAGAAGCTTTTAGCTTACTTTTCCGTTAAATTCGATTCAAGCAATAACAAATTTAAATCTATGATTAAAGAGCACAGAGGTATATAATACTAATAAATTTCGTTATTTCTATAGATTAATATCACTCTTATATTATATTATATTTAATTTTACATTAATGTTTTATTTAATTATTGTATTTTCAGCATAATGTATTATAATTCAACATTAATTTTCATTTAATATTCAATGAATTCAATATTACAGAGTTTAAATATACCCTGTACGGTCGCTGGTTTGAGGCTTTCGACTGTCCCTTATATATTTGTTTATATTTCAATTACATTTTTCCACAGTCTTGTGCAGTGGTTTTTCTCAGCCATTAAGCCGGAGCCCTCACATTTCTCGTATTAACACTATTTTCATATGTTTACATGTTATTATTATGGTTTTATGACGGCTTTTGCTTTTCCTTTTAAAAGGTGTTGTTAAACAATGGTGGTAGCAACAAAAACAAAGTAATAATAAAAAAACAACTACTATGGGTTTCTAAGTTTTCGCAGTTGTCAAGCCACTGGGGCCAGGGTTCGCATGAATACCCAATTAATTATGTTGGTCACACGCTCCACACTTTTGCTTTTCACGGTCGTTAGTGACGTTGGCATCACCAGAGCTCCCGAACTGAGGCCCAAAAGAAAGAAACAAGAAACGAAGGCAAAGGCAGAGACTGCTAAATTCATACTTTATACTAAAAAACATCAAAGTTGGTTATAAATAAAAGAAAGGTAAGCATTTTTTTATAGCTATTGCTGAAAATATTTTATTAAATTTAGATCTTAACTGAAACCAAAATTTAACTTCCTTTCAATCGCCTTGATTGTGGTTTTACCTTAAGCACCTCAAGGATTTCTGCATAAAATTAATGAACACTCAATTTGGATTTACCCACATCTATCTATATTACTCTCAATTCCGATGATTGTTCAACTTAGATGATCATCATATATAATAGTTTTGGGTGTTGAGACCTTTTGAATACAACTTCAGTTTGAACAACAAATATGCGAGTATATCAATATATATATCTTCATAAACAATTTGCATTTTAAGTAGGCTAAAAGCACGAAAAATTATGCCTTTAAAATTTTGGGGGGAAACCACGTCGAACGCATGATTCATGCGTCATTCGAGTACATACTCACTAGGCTATTGCAATACTCTGTGGTTTCCAATACAAACCGACTGAAGGTTGCGCAAAACTCTTTCGACTAGACTAGGCTAGGCAGACTGGGTATTACCTGTGTATATGTATATGTGTGTGTGTGTGCGTTACCTGTACTTTGAGTGCGCTAATGTTTATGTGGGCGTATTCTGTTTGCACAACACAAATAAACAACAACAACAACAATAAATATCGCTTGGGTTCATTGCGGTTTGTTTTCAAGTTGCACAGAATCACGAACTATGTACAGAGCCCAGTGTTGAGTTGGGAGTTGAAGTTGGCTGCAATTAATTACAGAATTTACAAAAAAAAATAAAAACTTTTTCCAGCTCGCTTTAGCGCAGCGATCCATTAAAACGTATAAAAAGCGCAACGCTTGAAGAAAGTAAAAAAATAAAGACCAGTGAGTCGCTTTTTGTATATAGTATGTTTGTGTATTTGTGTATATTTTGTTTGGTTTATTGTCTGCGCTACCTTCGTGGTCTTAAAGTCCCCACTCTTTCACACATACTCAAGAAAAAGCAAAACGAAAGACCTCACCGCAACCCGCTCCACTCATCCAACAAAAACCAAAAAAGCAAAACAAAAAATAAAAAACACAGAGCTACAAAGCTGCCTGACGCCTCCGACTTTGTCAGCGTCTTCGCGAGATGTATACAATGCGCTTTGTTGTTATTGTTATTGTTGTTTGTTGTATTTCGTTGATTTAAATGCTCTTACAGTGGGTAAGCTAACTATCATTATGGATTAGCTATCGTTCATTCATTAAAATATTAATACAGAAAATTCAAAGTTGTGTAAAAATGTCTATTAATAATCTGTTTTTTTTTTTTTGTTACTTATTAGTAAGAAAAAATTATTTATTAAAATAAAATAATTGCATTAAAATGTTTTTTAAAATTTAACGGAACTATGCGAATCATAAGCAATAGTAATATGCATTAAAATCAAGCTTCATTTATGAGTAAAAAGAACTACGAACTGAGATTATATGCACCAAAGAGTATGCAATTTTCGACTTAAAGCGAATCGCTTTCTTTGGTGTTGTTGTTTGTTGTGTGTCTTTGGTTTGTATTGTAGCTGTTGCTGCTGTTTGTTGTTATTGTTGTTGTCGTATTTGTTGTAACTGTGCTGTGTCGTTTTGTATTTTGCAGTTTTCAGTTTCAATTTCAGTCGAATTCGGGCAGCAACGGCACACGGAAGCAGCCGCGGCGCAGGCGCAAACAAATCAGCATCAAATTTTTACATTTAAAACTTAAAAAAATACATCAAAATTTGTTTCAAATAATCCAAATCACATGAAACTGAAGTTAAGTGTGTTAAGTGTAATAAAAGCTAAAATTTTGCTGTTATTACAAGTGAAATCTGTAATCAAAATACGATTGAATTTTTTGCGTAATTTTTGACGATTTTGCAATACATTAAAAAGTATATATATAAATAAACAAGCAAAAGCGCACAAATAAATATTACAACACAACTGATCGGTTTAATTAACAGCTCGTAATAATACCATAATATAAAAGAAATAATAATCAAAAATTTCTTATTAAAACAACAACTTTGAACGCGGCGCTTAACACTTTCATTTTCATTTCTGTTGCCTCGTGACGTTTCGTTGAGTTCAGCAGCAACAACAACGAAAGCTGCGCTCGTCGTGTTCGGCTTTCGTTGAGTCGTGTTAAATAACAATACAAAATAAAACGAGACCAAACAAATATATATATATATATATACATATATATATATATATATATAGATAATAAATTGTTTATTGCAAATGTTTTATTGCCTGTGCCTTGCATAAAATTTCATAAATTCGTGATTTGTTTCTACGAGCCATTTAAAATGCATTTGAGTGCATACATATTGTGCCTGGGTTAGTATATGTATTTATTATAGTTAATTTGTGCTAATGTGTGACTGTTCCAAATATGCTTTTGGTAGCTTTCAAAAAGCAGGGCAGACCGAAAAACAAAAGACTTAAGCAACAAACACGCAAAGAAGTGTTGTAAAACGTTGCGAGTTTTACAGAAAATAGTAAAATTAACCAATTGATTGCCACATTTAAAATTAATTTACACATTGAGATCAAATATTTAGATTACGATTTTATTACATCCTAAATTTGAAGCAGTAAAAAGTGAAACCCTTGACTCAAGTTCAAGCTGACTCGTTTTTTATTTTCATTGGCATCTTTCGTTCGTCGATTATCTTCGCTGCTTTTTTCTCAATTTAATGAGCCAAATACAAAATTCAGCAAGAAATCTGAAAACGTGACTAAGTCTGCAACTTTCTTTGGCAACCCAGAGTGCAGCTAAACCGAAAGAAAAGAAAAAAAAAAAACAAATCTTCCGCAAAGTGACGTCACACGTGCCGCATGCAGCAAACCAGTTGCCAGTTGGCCGTTGCCAGTTCAAAAATGCAAATTGCAGACACTCCATGTCCAAGGCCAATCAAAATTTGTGGCCAACAATCGCAGCTGTTGTCCAGCTACTGTTGATGCCATAGAGCGACACTCATAGATACGCCGATACTCTTGGTATTTGTGAGTGTCATTTGGGTATTACAGCAACGTCGTGAGCCGTGAGTCGGGCCTATCCATGCGCCTCGAGTGCCATATGGCTATTATGCAACTAGTTATAAAAAAAAGAAAAACAAAAACAAAAAATAAGACTTGTGTTCGACTGTCATCGCTTTGCTGCACAAAATCCAAGCAAGTTGCTTCTGTCTCTGTGTCTGTCTGTCTGTCTGTTACTGTTGTCATGCTCACGCTGTTTACAATTTAATAATACATACATTTATCTGTGGCTTTCGGAAGTTATTGCAGCTTTGACTTTTAAGTTGTATTTTTTTTTCTTAGTTTTTTGCTTTAGTGTTGCTTTTATGTTGCTTTTGTCGCTTTAACCGGCCGTTGCTCAATTGCAAATTTTTCCCAAACTGCCGCTGACTGCACAGTTTTTCTCAGCCGGTTCGTTGGGATTTTCACTTTCGTTTGGCACCCAGCTCTGCACAAAATAATAATAATAACAATAATAATAAAAATAATAATAGTAATAGAAACAGCTTGGCTGCATGCCCGATTTTGTATGCGATTATATTATTCGCAATGTGCATTGCTTTTGTTTTTTTTTTGTGTTTGGGATTTGTTTGGGTTGTCTGTAAAACAGAATCGATAGAACTTTAGCAACAAATTAAAAAAAAAAAGCATCAACTAAATTAAAGTGATTATAAAAATAAATTAATTTAATGAATCTTATACATATGCTAAATATAATTATAAAAAGTTTTTATAACATCAATAATCTTATCAATAGATTTTGATAGTAGAATTATACATTGAGTTTAAACGATTCTAATGAATATTAAGCACGTATTTTCAATATATTTATCTAGACTTGACTAACTAGTTAAGGCTGAAATTCATTTAATGTGTTAGTCTTTGTTTAAACTTATAGTTAATAATAAAAACTAAACTTATAGTTTACAATATCGTTATGATAATACCACTTGAAATCTCTTAGTTTGTTTTCTTGAAGAAGTAACCTAAATTTACAAATAATAAACCTCATTGGTTGCTTCAGTTTTATAAGATGTTCGCTTTTATAAAAAGTCCATACTATTTATAAATGCTTGTAAACAACTTGAAAGTGCTACAAAATTTTGGCAATAAATGAGTAATTGGCCGCATTGAATGGGCCTTTTGCAAAGTGGTCTCAGTCTGGTGCTACCAATCGGGGCATTCACTTTTTATAAGAAATCATTTCTATATGACTTTTTTTCGCTTTGTGTTTGTGTATGTATATAATAGAGCAATATATCATTGTGTACTACACAGGTTTAAGAAAGAAGAAGAAGAAAAAAATCCCCACTACATAAAGCATTGGCATTGGGTATGAACCATTTTATTCGCCTCCCTTTGAAGTGAAAGTGACAAAGTTTCAGTGCGCACCTCGAAAAATGTTAATGAGCCAACGAGCTGAGCATGGAAAATAACAAAAATCACAAAAATAACAAAAATATGAATACAAGAGACAAAACTGTAACAGCTTAACCCAAATCATCTGCAACTCTGCGAATTAATTAATCAGGAGAAACTTAAAGTCGACCTTGAGTGTGGAGATCGGGAGAAAAAGAGAGAATAAAGGGGAAAAAGATTCCTACGTTAAAGTAAAAATCTTCGATTGCAATCATAGCCAGAAATTGCAAGTCATTCGTATTCATTGGTTACGAACTGAGATTATGTCACTCGAAGCAAAAAAGAAAAACAAACTAAATAAACATTAAATGCTTCAGTTGAAGCGCTACATGCGGATATGCATGGACAGTGAGCTGCGGCTAAAGGGCGGAGTAAGAGATATTGAGAGGGGAGAGAGAGGTGGGAAGCAGAGCAGCTAGACTTACATACTCGACATACTTTCTCATTTTTTGAGATTGTATTTTTTTTTAAAGCCACAGCTGTGTAATGCCAATTTGTAGCATTACCCAACCTGGTGGAGCTTTTGCATAAGTTAAAAATGATCAATTAAACTCTGTTGGCTTAGGTCAGTTAGTAACAGTAACTAAAGTAGTGAGATATGAAGTTAAATATTGACGTATACCACTTTTACGTATTAGATGAAATCAAAGCCAAATAGTATAGCAAAACGATAAAACGAAATTGGTTCTTTATACGTAACTCAAAAAGCAATAAATTTTGTTTACATTTGACTTCTATGCGAATCTGTTTCCCTTATCAATGTAGGTCTGTTATTATCTAATCATTGTGGGAATGTAAACAATAGACTATCAGATGTTCAAGTATGTAGACCCTGTGAAAGAAGTTAGTACATAAATATATAGTCTATGTATAATTTCCAACCATTATTTAATAAATTATATGGTACATTATATTATATTCTTTATCTTTTATGTATACATAATACATTATTATTTATTATACTTCGTTCGATTCTCAATATTAATTTCCATGAAAACGTAATTAATCTTTATTTATTTTCTTATATTCTATATTGTTTCTGAATTTTTATTTAATAAAAAGAAAATTAAATAAAACCAATTTATACAAAAGAAAACAATTCAAAAGATTCCTTAATGCATACATTGAATACATTATGAGTTATAGCTAAATTATATATATTATATAGTATACCAAATTACACGAAAAATTATAATAATTTTATTTTATTTTTTTTTTTCATTCTTCAGCACTTGGAGCTGGTATCCTGGTGCAGGCGCAATCCAACACGGACGACGATGAGCAGCCGCAGCATTTGACCAATGATGGTAAGTGTTTGAAGCTGAGGCAATCTTTGGCAAAGTGGCAGACTTTAAGACGGACATTCATAACTTTAACTATTAAGGCAGCGTCTTTCTTTCAGCCGCAGCTACACGACAAGCGCCTGGGTCGACAGCTTCTAGATGCGGAATATGCTTCCACGTATTCGGCCAGTTACAGTGATAGCAACAGCAGCAACAATAGCAATGCCAGCGAGGATGATGACGAGGAGGATGGCGATGATATAGAGGGCTCCAGTGAGTACTATGACAGTGAGGAGGAGCAGAGTGAAGGCAGCAGTGATGGCAGCAATGAATCATTGCCGCGCCTGCTCTCGCCTTCGACTTTTCATCGCATCTCCGAGACGCTGGGCGCGCTCAATACAGTGGGTCATATGCTGGTGGACATGACGCGTGGCGGCCAGGACGTGTCCAAGACGGACAATGCCAGCAGCAGCAGTGAAAGTAGCATTAGCCCCGCCAGCAGCACAAAAACATCGGAGCAGGAGCTGAGCAGCACCACAGTTGCTACCACAGCTGCCAGAGCAGAGTCCCTGCCCGGCATTTCGGGAAAAATACTCGAAAGTGGCAGCACACTGTCTGCCAATAGTTTGCTACCAGCTGGAAAGCCAGCAAATCTAAGCGCCATACAAGTGGCCACAAAGCGCATAGGGCACGAGGAGCCGCCAGCGAAGCCCATGTTCGTGGAGAACAAGGAGGCCAAGCAGCAGAAGAAGAAGCGAAAGAAGAACAAAAACAAGCAGAAGATTAAGAAGCCCAATGAGGAGCTAACACTGGCCACACTCAGTCCACAGTCGCAGGCACAGCAAAAGATCAAAATACCCACCACACCACGGACCACCACCACTAGCCCCACGACCATTAGCAGCATATCGAATACACTGCGTCCACTGGATCAGCTGGCGCTAGAAAGTGAGGATACTGGCACTGCAAAGGATGTGGAGAACTACTGCAAGACGCCCAGCGGTCGTCCTGGTCGTTGTGAGGATCTCAGCAGCTGTCCTGCTTTGCTGCTCAACCTCAGCAGTCTGCGTGAGTCGCTCTGCTTCAAGAGCCTCTTTGTGCCCGGCGTCTGTTGTCCATTATCCTCTGGAACGGTCTCTGAGAGCTCCACTGCCGTGGCCACCACACAGCGTCCATTACGTCTCACCACGCGCGCACCGGCCAGCACCACCACAAAGGCCACAACCACAAAACGCACCACCACAAGAGCCACCATACGACCAACGCCCAGACCCACTGCTGGCCTCGTGCTCATACCACAACAGAAACCGAGTACAACAACCACCACCACCACTGAGGTGCCCCTGGAACCAACAGATCTCGACGACATCGCCAATAATATTGTGGATCCGGATGAGTGCGGTCAGCAGGAGTATTCTACTGGTCGCATTGTGGGCGGCGTCGAGGCACCCAACGGTCAGTGGCCCTGGATGGCGGCCATTTTTCTGCACGGGCCTAAACGTACTGAATTCTGGTGTGGAGGTTCGTTGATCGGCTCCAAGTATATTCTGACAGCGGCCCATTGCACGCGTGACTCACGACAGAAGCCGTAAGTTCAGTTGAAATTAATATTTATTAAATTGTTAACAATATTGATGAATTGTTAACAAATGAATAGGGAAATGATTTTAATCAAAAGTAAAAATTGAATATATTTAAAGATTTATATCAGGGTATTGTAACTTAAACATTATAAAGCTTTATACAGTTAGATCCCCTTCGAAAAATTATATGACTATATTTCAGATTTTTATACTCATAATTAACTAATTAATTTTTCTTAACAGATTTGCGGCGCGACAATTTACGGTGCGCCTGGGAGACATTGATCTGTCCACGGACGCAGAGCCCTCGGATCCGGTCACATTTGCCGTAAAGGAAGTACGCACACATGAGAGGTAAGTGGATTTAAGTCAAGATATATATCACCATAACAAAATTATATGATAATAATTTCATAATACTTTTCACAGATTCTCTCGCATTGGTTTCTACAATGATATAGCCATACTGGTGCTGGACAAACCCGTGCGCAAATCGAAGTACGTCATACCCGTTTGTCTGCCACGCGCTGGACGCATGCCGCCCAAGGAGCGTTTGCCGGGACGACGCGCCACTGTGGTGGGCTGGGGCACCACTTACTATGGAGGCAAGGAGTCGACCAGTCAGCGGCAGGCGGAGTTGCCCATATGGCGGAATGAAGACTGCGATCGCAGCTATTTCCAGCCGATCAATGAGAACTTCATTTGTGCAGGCTACTCTGATGGAGGCGTGGATGCGTGCCAGGTGAGCCGAAAGATATATCTTATTTAATCCCATGTACTTATTCTTGAATTTGCATTTACAGGGTGACTCTGGTGGTCCCTTGATGATGCGCTATGACTCGCACTGGGTGCAACTGGGCGTTGTGTCCTTTGGCAACAAATGCGGCGAACCTGGCTATCCTGGTGTCTATACACGCGTCACGGAATATCTGGACTGGATACGCGATCATACGAGGGACTAAGGCGGCAGCAAATGGGATGCCCTAGTTTTAACTGTAGCTAGATATATGTACGCGCTAGTCTATGTACGTTTAATGCTCTCCCTATCCCTCTATCTCAATTTCTTTCTGTACATCTCTCTGTCTCTCTATCCGTCTCTGTTCATATTTATTAATTCCGTGCTTTGCAAATTGATTTGTAACCATATTAGTTGTGTATAGCATTTGTTAATTAAATTATTTAATATTAAACAAAAATAACAAATATAATCTATATACCAATTTATGTTGAATTCTACGATTTCTTTTCAGGTTATAAGGATTACATTATGATGAAGCTCAAAATTACAATCTGAAGTGCTTAAAACATGATATTAAACCCAAGTAAAAACCTCTTAATGAAATAGAATACTAACTAAATAGTTAGTAATAAATACTGTTAGTATTCATAATTACTAGTAAGAGTTTATGATTTGCAATTTTAGAGTGTTCTCTTATTATTATTATTCATGCTTCATGTTTCAAAATGATGCACCTGTAGTATATACATATTATACCATATACCATATCCCATAGATTAAATTATTATTTTTTTTTTTTTTGAAAACCCTTGTGTTAAAAATTTAGTTTAAGACTCTGGACTGTCATGGGGTTTACTGACAGCATATCACACGGCACGTGGATAATTTGATTAGTTGAACTACGATTACGTAAAAAAAAACTCGAACTCTCTAGGTATAATTGCTTTTCAGTTTGTCAATCAAGTGGAAATTATACACTGTTAAAAAAAATTACTCACAAAATTAGTAAGAGTAATCAAATATTTATAATATTTCTAAGGTATTAAAATAAATATTATAACATTTATGCTTCACACAATATTAAGTTTAATGGGTAATATATTTTTTCCAGTGTAAACATTTGTTATTATAAATATACACTATCGAACTGTTAGGGCCAGCGACCATGGGCAAGGTCGAGAGGGTAGTGCCAAGGCAGAAGCAGCAGCAACAGAAGCAGAGCCACAACCCTAGACAGAGGGAGAGGCAGTAGCTAGGGGGAACTGAGTCAGCTGTCGTTGAAGGCTTCGCTCACGCAGTTCACTTTTAGTTTTCGAAAAGTTCTCTCAGCTGTCGGACCAGTTCGTGTTTTTTTTTTGTTTGTGCTTTCGATTTCGTCAACTCGCGCCTTTTTTGTGTTTATTTAATGTTCTGTTGATTCGTTCCGAATTCGAAATAAATAAATGTTCTAAATTGATGCGAGATTAACTATTGATTCAGCAGTTTTTAAAATTCATTGAGAATTTGTTTATATTTCGCTGATAACGAAATTATTTGACCGGTGTGCGTAAGCGAAAAGCTTTTCGCTGTGTCAAACGCGTGGTAAGTCTATATGTTTTTCTGAGGGAGAGAGAGTGAGAGAAAGAGCGAGAGAGAGAGAGAGAAAGTGAGAGACGCTGTGCGTTAAAGCTTTATGTTAAGTTGACTGAGGGCAACTGTTA
>JBANCZ010001249.1:0-23328 GCA_037040025.1 Sphaerogastrella javana | reverse complement strand
AAAATTCAGCGATTGAACAAGGCTTTAATAATCTGATAATTGGCAGTGAAAAAGATAGCCTAGCAAGGTCGGCAATGTGCAGAGCACAAGCGGACTGGCTTGTGGGTATGAATATGAGTAGGCTGTTCTCTACCTCGATAGGTAGAGTTCAAACACCTACTCTAGCCCTTGTTGTTGGTCGTGAGCTTGCAATTAAAAACTATACTGAAAGCTTTAATTATAAAGTTATCCTTGAAAATAAAGATGTTTCCTTTTCTTC
Organism: Sphaerogastrella javana; assembly: GCA_037040025.1. Taxonomy (NCBI): domain Eukaryota; kingdom Metazoa; phylum Arthropoda; class Insecta; order Diptera; family Drosophilidae; genus Sphaerogastrella; species Sphaerogastrella javana. The sequence continues at coordinate 23,069 of JBANCZ010001249.1, read as the reverse complement.
AGATAAATTTGAAAGTGAAAATGAAGCAAATATTTTACTTGAAAAAGTAAATGGAAAGGTTTTAAAAATCAGCAATAAAGAGGACAAAGAAAAGAAAAACAATCCTCCAAAGCTATATGACTTAACCACTCTCCAGCGTGAAGCAAATAGAATGTTTGGCTTTACTGCGAAAGAAACACTTGAAACACTACAAGGCTTATATGAAAGCAAGTTAGTTACATATCCTAGAACTGACAGCTCTTTTTTAACTGATGAAATGGAAAACTCCACAGAGGAGCTTATTAAAAGTCTTTCATCTGGAGATAATTTTAGCATTTACAAGGCTGATGAAATAAATGTAAAAAGAGTTATTAACAGTAGTAAAGTAAGCGACCACCATGCAATACTTCCAACTCTTGAAGTGATAAACTTAGATTTAAAAAGCTTAAATGAGAAACAAAGCAAAATACTTAATATGATAGTTGCAAGGTTATTTATAAGTACAGGCAAGCCAGAAATTATAAGAAATATTAAACTTACTGGAGTATGTGAAGATAATATTTTTACAGTATCGAGTAATCAGGTTATAGACAATGGGTTTAAAGCCTTTGAAAAGACACTTAAAGAGCGGTTTAAGGTGTCAGAAGATAAAAGTGTTGAAGAAGATAAAAAAGCTCTATTTGACCTATCTAACTTTGATATAGACAATGAAATTTATGATTTAAAGTCTAGCATCTATAAAATCAAGGTTGCTCCTCCAGTACACTTTACAGAAGATACCTTACTATCAGCAATGGAACGAGCAGGAAACGAAGATTACGAAGATGAAGAAACGGAGAAAAAAGGTATTGGAACTCCCGCAACAATGGCGGATATTATCGACGGTCTTATTAACAGAACTAAGTTTTTAGAGCGTAAAGGAAAACAGATATTACCAACGCAAAATGGCTATAACTTAATAAAACTACTTCCAGAAAGCTTAACATCTCCTAAAATGACCGCAGACTGGGAAACCAAGCTACAAAAAATTGAAAAAGATGAGTTAGATGCAACTATTTTTGTAAAGGATATTGAAGCTTTTATTTGTATGCAGATTGCAGAGTTTGACGACCTCACAGATGAACAAAAGGCACTGATACCAAAAAGACAAGGTTTTGAAAAAGAGGAGCTTTGCAAGTGCCCTCGTTGCTTATCTCCTGTATATATTGGAAAAAACAATTATTATTGCTCAAATAATGAATGTGGTTTGTTTTTGCTCAAAGAACCTAAATTCTTTGTTAGTGCTAAGAAAAAAATTACTGATACAATGGCTAAAAATCTATTAACAAAAGGTAAAATTGATGTCAAAGGTCTTTACTCTCAGAAGTCAGATAAAAAGTATAATGCAACTATTTTACTTGATGATACAGGGAAATACTTAAACTTCAACCTAGAATTCAATAACAAAAAGAAATAAAGCCCTGGACTGGGCTTTTTCTTTAAAGAATAGTAGAGTTATAACTCTATTTGACTTAGGTGCTTATTGTTGATATCATATAATAAAATATTAAGAAAGGTCTTTTTATTATGACTTATATATTTAATGAAGTATTAATAAAATAAAATAAATTAATATGATTAACAAAACATAGACGGTCTAATTGCGTTTAAATTTCCTTAAATTTCAAATTTGAATTTAAAGCTGCCATGCATATTTAAAATTGTTATTTAAAGTTTAAATAATATAAAACTTATACCATATTCTGTATGTTCTATATGTTATGCTTTATGCATATGGTTTTTCTTCTTGATTTTGCCTTGGAAAAAGTAGTATTAATTCATGGCATACGACTTGCTGCCAGTGTTGCTGTGGCTACATTTGATAAAGGAGCAGACAGCAAAACAAGGCAAAGTGACAGTTAGAGAGAAGGATTGAATAAAAGAGATAGATAGAGAGAGAGAGAGAGAGAGAGAGAGAGAGAGGGAGAGAGTGAGAGAAAGAGAGAGATAGAGAGAGGGAGATAGAGTGAGAGAGAGAGAGAGAGAGGGGAAAGGCTAAAAACACTTCATTATACTTTCTAATTTCAGTTCGTATGCACGTGATTCGCATCCAAGCAAAAAACACAGTGGAAACATAAACGCTCTGGCCACCTTTTAGTGACACGCACGCACACGCACATACACGCAGACAATGAAAGCGAGTGTAAAGAGTGGAGAGAGAACAGAAGAGAGAGAGAGAGAGTGAGAGAGTGAGAAAGCGAGAGCTTAGCATTAACTGTGCAAGTGTGATGTTGTTTAATTACAGAGAAATGTTAAATTTGCTTAAGCTGGTTAATGAGATATTACGGGTTGTCCAGACTATAGGTTGGCTATATATACACAGATATGGATAGGACTATATGTAGCCATACAAGTGTACATATGTGTGTGTGTGTGTGTGTGTGTGTGTGTGTGTGTGTGTGTGTGTGTGTGAAACAACTCAAACGCTTAAGCACGAGTGGAGCTTAACGCATTTTTGCACCAGGGATCACAGTGGCAGAGAGACAGACCGACCGACAGACAAACGGAGGGACATAGAGACAGTGAGTAAGAGACTGAAAAATATGACACCCTATTTCCGTTTGCCATTCACACACACACACTGACAATAATGGCTGACAATATGGCGCGGCTTACGCTTAAAGTGATTGCCACAGCCAACACGGCAGCAATTGCCTCTACGCCCAGCCACGCCCATTTGCCATTGCCATTGCCATTGCCGCAACAGCCGTCACACACTAAAAGTTTGTAAGTATGCGTGTGTGTATGTAAAAGAGAGAGAGAGAGAGAAAAGGAGAGGAAGCGTAAAAAAGCGAGCAGAAGATTATAAGTCTGGATTTTGGTATTTTAAGAGGGTTTTTCTGCTTGGTTTTTTTTTTTTACTGTGTTTGGTGCCCAAAGAGGCCTTACTGTAGTAGTAAGCCAAGGGGGGGAGAAGGAACAGAGAGGCACACAAACTGGTTGCACAAGTTGAAAATTAATTTTCATTAAATGAGCCGCACCCGAAAATTGTTTTAAAGTGATTATGACCATAGAAAATTATGCCGACGTCTGAATGGAGAGACGCAGGTCGTACAACGCCCAGAAATTACGATAATAATAATAATAATGGTACGTAATCTGTTAACTAAGCTTATAAGACGGGGATTAAGCCACAACCCGCTGCCATCCAATTACCAGCAATTGCCAAAAAAAGAACCTTAGGTAATAGTATCAGCAGTAGTATAATCAGCTTTTATTATTAAGCATCACCGATATTGAATATAACCAAAAAGTAAAGGAAAAAAAAGGAAAATGTTTTCCATGTCTAGGCTCAATATTCAACCTGGGCTCACACACGCAATTAATTTAATAAATATTATTTAATAATGCATTCATTAATAATATACAGGCTCTGTACTATATATTCTATATATATATATATATATATATATAGTATGTAGTCTAGTGATGCTTCAGTCTGGGACACGTGGCTCATCCTTGCAGTGGTCTTGCTCTCATTATTATGCAATAGCCATCATAAATGGCCGGACGCACATAATTAGTGTTAATTACGAAGTTAATGCAGTTGCCATTTTGCTCACAACACGTAATTCAATATGGGCGCCATGTCCTGGCCATATATGACAGAATGTCCGACTGTCAGACTTTTCGACTTTTAGACTCTCCGACTGTCAGACTATCAGATTGTCAGACTGTCGGATGGTGTCATATGGGCAGAGTGACAGACAGACTGTCTACCCCATCTGTCCATCCGTCTGCAGCGCGTAAATGTATTTTTAATTTGAAATTTTTGTTTTTACTTTTTTTTTTTGTAATTTAACATAATGCATTTATCATGCAAATATGTTTTAATTATGCCTTTAAGTGATTTATATTGTTATACGCACAAGTGCCAGGCAAATACAAACACAAATACAAACAGGACCAACCCTATAGATACACACACACATATAGTACATATATGCAAATATATATGCCTATATGCTTATATTTAGTACATGGCATTGTAACAATAAAACTACTAATTATGGTCAAACACTCATGGCCATAATGTTGGTTGGCCAAAAACTCATAACTCGTTTGTTTGTCCACTGACAATTTGATTATCCTCCTCCGATATCGCTCAACGTCAATGACAGCTTCGATTTGAACCAAAAATCATCGATGATTAGCGATAACAATTGCCATTCTCATGCCTATCTTTGGTTTGCCATTCACTCGAACAGCATTCACTATGGGCTCTATTAGAATTGAAGTGTGCTATGAAAATTTTCAATTGAATTTGATGAACTTGTATAAATAAATGTGGAATTGCATTGAAATTGCACAGCGGAAGAACTAAAATTTCTGCTAAATTATTATTGTTTACAATTGGTACATTAAGCTGACTGCTATGACACGCGCAGCACACTATACCATATTGTTTATTTAGTACGCGTTGGGAGCTTACTAAACTACAATATGTTTTAACTAAAAATCGATTTGTTTACTTTGTTTTGCAGTGCGTGATATTTCGATTGATTTAGTTTTGAAATTTAAATAAATATGAATTTCTGTATGCACATGTTCCACATGAAAGCCTAGCCCAAGTTAGATTTATCTGTGATAGTACTATTAGTAGCTCTAGAGCTAGTAACTCTTATTAATTCTGTATACTCCATAGCTTCACTAGTTGTATAGCTATATGTCTACATAATGTCATTTCTAATAAAAGCCAGGTAAACAAGAAATTTAATAGAATCGCATTTAACCCTTGTGTGCTACTAACATTATGACTCTCTTTCTATCTATATATCTATCTTTCACTCTTTCTCTTTGTCTCTCTCTCTCTCTCTATCTCTCTGTGTGTAAAAGGTGTCTGGCTGGGCACACCTTTCTTTCTTTTCAAGTTTATTTATTAAAAGTGCTTATTACTTTAACACTTGAGCGCGATTTAACACGATTTACTCAAGTATTTTTGTACGACTTTTCTCGTTTTGCCGAGGCAAGTCGGTGTCAAGGTATGTCTCTGACTATTTATCTCACTCCTACGTCTCGCTGCGATTCTCTCTCTCGCTCTCTCTCTCTCTCTCTCTCTTTGTCTGTCTCTCCTCACTATCTCTCTTGCACGGCAAACGGATGTGGAAGAATATCTTTCAAATACTTCTACTACTTAAGCTGAAGCGTCGCAATCGTGACCTGCTGCCACCCTGTTGCCCGCCCCTATCCTTGTCCCCTGGCCTTGCCACTCCCTCCACCTACATCTCCATCTGTGCTTGTAAGCATTTAGTTCACCTACACCTAAAGCAGTTTCATCTCTTTTTCTTGTGCACTGAAGCTCAAGCTGATGCTCTTGCTGTAGCTGTAGCTCTGGCTGTAGCTGCTTCATCATTTTTACTCTTTTGCCACACACACACACACACACACACCATCAAACACATACACACACGCACGCTCACACGTACAGTTGTACCGACACTTGTACTAACTTGTAGCTGAATAAAGGGCAGGACAGGGGGCAATATTGCGGGTATTTTGCCACGACTGATGCTGCGGCTTATAAGCTATGCTGCTGCTCCTGCTGCTGTTGTTGCTGTTTGTCCTTGCTCTGGCTCTTCAACGCCTGACTCTTGGCTATATATATATATATATACATATATGTGTGTGTGTATATGTATAAGCACACATATAGAGTTCGGTTTGGTACGCTATCATTGCCATGAGTTGTAAGTGAGGACTGGGAATGGGATCAAGAGTGTGACTCAGTCGGTCTCTATGTCTCTCTGTCTGTCCCTCTTACTGTCTCTCTGTCTGTGTGTCTATGTCTGGGGTTTTTGGGGTCTCGGCTTGTGTGTGTGTGTGTGTGTGTGTATGTTTGTACTGCCCCTAATATTGCCTTGACTGTTGTCAACATGCTCGAACCTATTTGCTGGCATTTTGTTGGTGTTGTTGACTTTAAGTGTGTTGATTTCATACAATTAACTTTTTGCCTGTTTGTTTTGTGTGTTTCTCGTGGCTTTGCCATAATTTCCTGCTCGCCTTTAGCCAACAACAGACACCGGACAGACGACAGCCAACAGCCAACAGCCATCAGCCATCAGCCAGCAGCCTTTGGCTTGAATCCTGTATCCTGTCGCCTGTCAAACTAATAGACGCCGCTACACTGGGTTGTCAGCAATGCCAAAAAGTCACTGACATCGTTTGACAGTGGCAAGGAAACGTGAGATTTAAAAAAAAATATAACAACAACAACAACAACAACAAGAAGCCTTCCATATGCGGAAAGCCATTGTTACACACACACACACACACACACACACACTTTATATGTAGGTGTGCACCATAAAAAACTGAAGCGCATTATCTCCAAGGGCTTCTGTTAAATTTTTCAAAAGCTTATATGCTTTAGATTATTTAATTTATATTTTACTTTTGGTAAAAAATCTACAAAAAAATACTTAATATTTAAGCTCTTCAAGTTTCACATAAAAATTCAAACAGAATAATTTCGAACAGTGTATGTGGCATTGGCCAGTGTCAATATGGCTTTAGTAGTAGCATAAAAACTCATTTAGATTATTATTTTTATGCTTTTTGATATTTCTTTCGTTCGGTTTGCCATTGACATTGCAGGATTTATGAAAAATTAACGTTTGCTCGTTATTTCTTTGCTTGCTAACCTGACCAATTTAGTTTCTATTTCTATTTTTAACACCTCTATATACTATATATATATATTTATACATTGTATATATGACATTCATATATACAATTCACGTACTTTTGCTTCGGTTCATTTTTATGGTTTTTGTGCCATTCTGTTTGCACTTGTATTCTGATGCGTAAAATGTCATTTGTTTTAATTTACCCACTGTACGTGAAGCGGATTATTTTAATTTATGTTGAACTCACACACACCAACACACACTCATACACATCCACACACACTCACACCCACACTCACTCATACGCACCCACACTCACGCACATAACCCTGTAAAGCCTCCGCGTTGCTTGGCAAAATTATGGTAGCAGATTTAGTGCCGAAAAAAATAAATCGGATTTATGCATTGGCACTCTTAAATTATATGCCCGCCAACAGATTTTTTTTAAACATTTCTGCAAATTTAATTAAAACAATCACTTGCTGTTGAGTTATTGTCATTTTGATATGTTGCTGCACTGTAATAAATCGCAATGTAACCCCAAGCAGAACAAATCAGCTGTTCGTTGTTTTTTTTTGCTTTGGCTATGTTATCGCTATGTTACTTGCAATTAGTGAGAGGAAATTGAAAGAGAGAGAAATGAAGAGAGAGAGAGAGAGAGTTGCCATTCAGCTGTTTGTGTTTGAGTTCGTGTTCAGCAATTCTATCGCACTCCTGTATCGATATATCGATTGCAAACTTTGGCATACGTGGCAATGTTTACATATTGATCAGCGCTGCTTTGGCTGCTAAGCAACACTGATTCGCACTGTAAGCTATATCGCTGTAAGTTACATTTAGTGAGTGATGGTGGGAGGGGGAGGGAGAGAGGTCATACTTTGCCTGTTGAGCAACACTGGTTCATGAACTAATCTATGTTGCTTGCAGTTAGTGAGTGTAGATAATGAGAGGGGGAAAGAGATGGAGGGACAGAAACAGAAATTGCATTGTTTACATTTGAAGTCACAGCTGCTTTGTCTGTTTAGCAACTCTGCGTTTTATTATTCGAATACCTTGCGATCGATATATCGATAAGAAACTTTAGTTAAACACGACACTGATCACTGAGCGTAATAAGAACATCGTGGGTGCTGACAATAATAATAAAGTGGAGATGGCTTGTAGTAATATTAATTATTTAGTGTTATTTGCATACATTAAAATAAATGCGGGCACTGTAGCTGGAGTCTGCGGAGCATCAAAGTGAATTCCCAGCTCAATGAATTCGGTGCCATTTGGTCTATGTCTGTGGCAGAGACTTAGCAGCGTTGTCTGTCATCAGCACACATAAGCTATATACTAAATAAATGTGTTATGGGTGTGCTTAAGTGCTCATTAATTTCGAATGTCAAACTATATATATATATATATATACATATATATGTACATAAGCGCGTGTGTGTGTGTGTGTATGAGTGAGTGCGTTCCGCTTGGCATGGAGAAAAAGGCAGGCGCAGTTTTCCGGCGTGCACAAACTTAACGGGGTCGAACAGAACGTTTTAACGAAGACAAGCACTAATGTGAATGATGACGAGTACTTAGTACTTAGGCATGTGTGTGTGTGTGTGCGTGTGTGTGTGCGTGCATACATATATGTATGTAAATATGTATGCACGGCTGGATGGAGTTGTCGTTCCTGTTTGTGGTACATCAACTACTATTACGACCTAGCTATGCGAAATAGATTTTGCTAGAATGAGGTTATTAACCAGCACGAGAAGCAGGAGAAGGAGCAGGAGCAACAGCTGGGGCCAAACGGCACAAGCTCCAGCACTAGCAGCACAATCCGGCACCAGCCCCTGGGCCACGGCAGATGCGTAAGTAAACATTTAGCAGGCACTATTCGACACTCAATTTTCAGCTAGGTTGGCAGGCAGCCAGGTAGCCAGGCACCCAGTCAGTCTGGTAAGCATACAGGTAAGCAGGCAGGTTGGCAACATGGCATCCTGGCATCGTGGCATCCTGGCAACCAAAGCATCTCCTACATCCCACTGCCGCATAGCAGCGATGATGCAAACACACAGTCCACATAGACGTCAGTCAGCCACTGTGAAATGGAGCAGGTATTTCAATTGAGAGATACTTGTGCTGCTCCTGCTCCTGCTTCTGCTACTGCTCCTGCTCCCATCCATATATAGTACACATCTATCTCTATCCATCTTTACATCTAACTCACATCGCATCGTTTAAAAGTCGGGAAAAATGTGTGTTTGCCCAAAAACTCTCCATATCTCCATCTCCCATTGGCTGGCTGAGTTTTGGGTCTTTATATTGGGGGCACACACGTTGCACTCGCGTAGTCTCTTTGAGGCTGTTGTTGCCAGTTGAGCACAATGTACATTGCCTCAAATTGTGGCAGCAATACCTGAAGTCAATATTTGGCTACATGCTTCTCAAAATGTTGCCAAAAAAACAATAGAACTTGATTACGCGACTATATCCTATAAAAATTCAACAATTACAATCAATTTTTATTAATATTATACAGTTGAATAGTATTTTTAATGAAAGATTATTATAATATAATTATTATAATTTAATATAATATAATTACATTAATGATTTTTCGAAACTATGATTCGTTTCAATTACTTTCAAGAAAAGTAAATAAATTTTTTAATTTAAAAATTAGAACCTTTAGTAACACAATTTCAATTTTTTTATTGAAAAATATATCTTATGTATTAATTAGATATGATCTCTCTCTTAATCTCCCTCATTGTTCTAGCCATAATAATTTGTTTAGATGACTTTCCATGAACTTCAATGTCTATAAAATTAAATAGAATTTCTATTTAAATTTAATTCAAAACAATATAACCTTTAGCTAATAAGCAACACAATTATTATAGTAAAATACTCAAAATTGTTGAGGCTTCGAGTTGAACTAGCTATGCAAAAGAATTTTAATTAAACGAACATTTTATTCCTAGAAAACGAGCAAATGTACAAAATATTTCATTATTATATAGTTATGCGCTTAGCATATATATATTTTGTATATATATTATTCTACTATACAATTAAAAGGTATGAAGTTATGCCACAATAGAACATCTACAAATGTATATAAAATGTGGCATGCAGCATGCAGCAGGTATTTCAGGGTGTAGAACAGCATTCATTCTATTGCACAGGAATTTTAGGAGAATTTTTTAATTGCAGTGCAAAGTAGGAAGCTAAAATTGCTTCAAGATGAATGTATAAATATAATCCAAACGAATTACAATGCCAAGGTTTATGCATTATAGTTTAAACTAAAAAGAAACTAAGAAACTAAAAATATTTGTGTGAAATTCGAATGCTCTATGAATCGTGGATTAATTCAATCCATGGGAATTACAATGCCAAGGTTTATACATTAAAGTAAAAACTAAAAAACTAAGAAACTTGAAAACTGAAAATATTTGAATGCGCTTTGAATTGAATGGTGGATTGTTTAAGTACAGCTATAAGAAGAAAAACGTAACTCCAGAAAGCATGTGGCACATGCTTGGAAAGTTTTTGGACTTTGTTCATTTGCCTTTTGACTGATATGTGTGTGCTAAATTTGATGTGCTTAAAACATTTTGCCTTTAATTAAAATTTCAACAAGCTTTTTGCGCAGACAGGCGCACTCACACACACCCACACTCGCACTCACACTCACACTCACACACATAGACTCAAACATAAGCATAGTCACATACTCACCCGCATAAATTAACTTTACTCAGGTGGCTGTGAGGGGGGGTGGGATGGGTGAAAGTAGAAGCTACTCTCTGCTCTCTGTTCTCTCGTTTCTCTTCCCTTGTGCCAGGGCCTGATTCCGGTGTAAACGTTGCTGTAAGTACCTTATCTTAATGCGCGCCATATCTACCCTAATGCAGATAATAGGCCAGGCCGCTATTTAAAGTCTAACAACCCTTTTTATATGCAAATTGTTGCGCCACGCGTACACGCCCCAACGCCCCCCTTTAACTCGACGCTTGAACGCCCCAACGCCCCATGGCTCATTCCGCACTCGCTCAACTTCCTACTCCACTCCAGATTCCCTAGAAGCTCAACTGAACTGAGGCGAGTGACTCCTGGCTGAGTGAATGAGGAGTCAGACTACCGTTACCTGTCAGCCAACACACAGCTTGACATTTTTTGTACATACTTGAATGCCGCACACACACTGACGCACACACACACACACACACACAATGACACATACACACACACACATACTCATACACCCATGTATTTACGACGTAGAGCAACGTAGCGCTCGCTTTTTTAATTTCCCTCATTTAAACATTCTGTGAAAAGGAAAAGCTATGAGCATGTGTGTGTGTGTGTGTGTGTGTGTGTGTGAGTGAGTGTATGGGTGTTTGTGAGTGTATTGATGTCCCTGACGTGGGTGTTAGCTTGCCTTAGGTTTCGCCAACGTTGCGGTAGTTGGTAAAGCTAGTGGTATGTGTGCGTGTCTGTGTGTGTGTGTGTAGCTTTACATGACATACACAATTTTCTTTGTCTGTGTGTCTGTCTGTGTGTGTGTGAGAAAAATGTTAAAATAATTTGCAATTTAAATAGTTTTAATTAACTTTTACTAATTTGTCGACGCTCAACTTGCACAACTTGGGCAAACTAATTTTAAAGTGATTTATTATTTAAACGGCTTGATGATTGACAGCGCCCAAAAAAGGGGCGCTAAATTGCCTGCGGCCCAATTAGCAAGGTATGCTTAGCGCACTGTGGTTTCACCCCTCCCCCCCTCCGCACCCTTTTCATCACTCCCACCAATCTCAGGCTTGATTGTGTGAAAATGCTGTGAAAATTGTTACAATAGAATAGCAAAAAGTGAGGAAAAGCGCAGGCATTATAAAATTATACAGCAGCAAGAATACAAGAAAGGAATTCTGTATATAGAAGTGCAAAGCTAAGGAGCAAACTAGAGAATCATTTGTATTGTTGGCTAGAATATAAAACATTGAAATTGTTAAACTAGAACCTCACAGTCGCGATATCCTCCTATAACGGAGGGCAGACATCCGCCAGTGCCGAAGCTAAATAGGAAATTGTAACGTCGCACCATGTAGAGTCCCATCACGAAGAATGTTAACACCAGGGATATTAGTATGCCCATGGTTATATCATCGAATTTCGGATTTGCTTTAGACCTGCGAATGCTGGAGATTATATAAGGTCGATCATCTTTGGGCTACACTCACCTGCGCGTTAGATTCTCCATGTTAAAGCGACCTACCAATTCGCCACAGGCCTGACATTTCGATTTCTCCACCACGTTCTGTACATCGCCGTAGATCTTGGATCTGTAGTTGGCTATCATCTGATTTATAGAGTAGCATGAACGCTGTACAATATGCTCAGAGGGTTTTGAAAGCAGCTTCTCTTGGGAATCGATCTTCAGGGTTTTTGGATCAAAGTTCTTCGAGTCGGATTCGTTGAGGGTCTTCATTGTTTACAAATGGTTTTATAAATATTTTATAAATATATATTCAATATTTTGATATTCTCAAAATATTCTCTACGAATTACTGAGTTGACATACAAATTTAGACTGGAAATAGATTACATACTAGTACATACTATTTTAAATCTTAGGAAAGTATTTAATGCACTTGCATTTTGTTCATTCAATTGTGTTGGATGCTGAAATGGTTTAACTCTAAGATAGAGTATCGAAATAATATCGATTAAAGCGTCTAATACGCTTGGTTATAAAACGGCCATATAATTGAATAATATTTTATGGATATATACGCTGAGAGAGCGTCGCACTTAATGAGCGAAAACGCAATTCAGATCATTATAGTGTACGAAATGTGATGCCTATTTACGAGTTGTGCGGATGAGGTCGGATGGGTATGGAAATATGGAGTGGGGATGGGGCTGGTTTTACTTTAAATGGGGCTGGGCCAGATGACCAATTCGGTGCGTTGGTGCGTCGGTGCGACGGTGCGTCGAGGCATTAATTTTCAATAAAAATCCGCGCTGCAGAAAGTAATTAACAACAAATTACTGAAACGCAACCGACTAAGAGACGAAAGAGAGATATACACTTAGAGCTAATTACATTTGGTGTGGCGTTCAAATGATTCTTGGCCATAAAAGCTATAAAAGCCAACAAACAAACGAACAACAGCAACAACAACAAATTAGACAACAACAAGAAGCAAATACACAAAGTGTGCGCAAAAACTTGGCCATTCCATTAACCAAACCAAAGGAACACAGAGAGAGAGAAAGAAGCGAGAATAGCAATAGAAACGCAAAAGGCAAGAAAAAGCGAGGCGGCCTTCAATTAAATAAATCAAATAAATTAAAAGTGGCCAACATACAATTGAAAGCCACATAATTGATTTACCAATTTCATATACTATATACATATACATTATATATATATATATATATGTCTATATATGTATATGTCTATATATGGTATATAAGTATATATTCTGCCACGACTTTGGACCTAATGAAAACTTTGCCAAACTCACTGAAAATGGCTTCGATGCTAAAGCTTCGACTCTGTAATTTGTAATTGGCCAACTGCAGTCAGCAAAATAATTGGCGCCATACCAAAAAAAATATACAAAAAAATAAAAATAAAAATAAAACTAAAGAAAATAAAAAAAAAATAAAAAAAATAAAAACAAAAAAAATATAAAGTGAAATGAAAATGAAAATGGCAATAGAAAAAAGTAAATTTCTTTCGCCAGCACACTAAGTATGCATATACACATACGTACATACAATAATATATGTATACATATATATACACACACTCACATACACTCACACACATACTCTTACACTCAGTTTGCAAAGCAGCAGCAGCCAGGGAAGTCGGGCCACACCAACAATTTTCGCCAAGTGATGCGAAACTAATGCGCCCAAAAGTAGACTATGGAGAAAAAAGTGGCAAAAGCGACAGACATTTGCTGTTGGAGTTGTTGCTGTCCTGCTGCTCTTGTAGCTGTTGTAGTTTTTGTTGTTGTTGTTATTGTTGTTATGTTGCTCTAGCTGTTGTTGTTGTTGTTGCTGTTGCATCTGGTAAAGTTGACCCGCCAACTTTTTGACTGCCTAGCGTGTAACGTGGAGCTCATATGTAAGCGCAAATTGCAATCATATTAAAAGCAGTTGGTGAATTAAAAAAAATATATACGTAACGGTCAGTAGGGCATGCTCGACAACAAGAGAAAAAACTTGTGGCTGCCAGACTTAAATTTTAGCTGAGAAGTAAGTGTGTGTGTGAATAGAGGACCTAAATATTTATCTTAATATTCATTTCGACATCCCATTTCTTTTCTATATTTAAGTCACTATTATTTTATAAATTTTTTAATTCTCGCAACAATTATTATATTAAAATAATTTATTAATTTGATCAACAACTTCTATTGAATTCATTTTGAGAAAGAGTATACAAAAGGTTATTATATGTGAGATCAAACTAATTCATTTAATTAACATACTCTTGCCTTTCACAAAGATTTACACAAACGTATAATACCCTACATTAAATTTATTTCATGTGACTAAAATAAAAGCAAATAGTTAAATGCAAACAGTTTGATGTCCAGGCCAAAATGAATGTGGCGCTAAAAAAAATGCATTCAAACTGAGCGAACAAACTAATCATGGGCCAAGCATCAAGTAGAGTTGGAATAAATATAGCTACAGCTAAATGGAAATGCTAATGCATAGAGGGGAAAAGTCGTGGAAAACGTTTCAAGCCAAGGCACAGCGATCGCATTAATGCACAGTGGTAAATGTTAATTTGTTCGCTAAAAAGTTTTTGGCCATTTGTTTTATTGGCAAAGAGAGTGAGACAAAAAAAATGCGGAATAGTTGGGATTTAAAAGAAATGCATTAAAGTTAAAGAAAAGAAAGGGTAAAAGATAGAAAGATGGGTAGCAGATAGAGTGTGAGAGAGGAGGAGAAAGAAAGAGAGAGAGAGGGAGAGAGAGAGAGAGAGAGAGAGAAAGAGAGAAAGTGGATGAAAGTGTAAAAGGAAAGTGCATTGAAGCTGATTGCATTATTTAGTTAATGGAGAAACTTTTATGTTTTGTGGTTGCACCAAATGAAAACTCAACATGTAAACAATTTAGAGAGAGAGAGAGAGAGAGAGAGAGAGAGAGGCAAAGAGACAGAGAGAGAATGAGAGAGATAAATAGAGAAAGGGTGTAGAAGAGTGAATGCGTGCAGTTTGTACATATCAGCTGATAAAAATATATATTCTATTGCATAAAAGGATTGCTGTTGCTGCTGCTTGTTGCCTTTGTGAAATGAAACATCATTATGTTTATGCACATCATTATCATTATCATTATCATTATCATTGAGTCGAGAGTGGGACAGGCGGCAGCAGATGCATGCAATGACAATTAATGTTGCCCACATGCAACAGGAAAGAGCATAAGAAAAACTTAAACAATACCCATTCACACATCCTCGGGCACAGACAATTGAAACTTTTGCCAACAACCGCCGACAAGCCCGTTTCCATTCGCATTCACATTCACATACACATACACACATTCATTCACACAAATGTACGCATTCACATCTGTATTCACATTGAGGACACGACTTTTCTTTTGGCCTGGCCAGGCGGGTCTGCATCTGCCTCTGCCTTTGGCTCTGTCTCTGGCTCGGCATGACATCGACCAAATTATCGCCGAGATGTGTTGGCACACCATGTCCACGACTATACATTACCATTACCAGCAGTTCAGAGTATTCATGTGTGTGTGTGAGTGTAAGCAGTTGACCGACAAGTAGCTGCGCCTGACTGCTTGTGGTCGTTTTCTGTTCTCTGTTTTTTTTTCTTTTCCTTCTCTTTCTCATTACTGCTCACCCACATTCGATCCACATTCATTTTGCCATGCGTCTCATTCATTTTGACAAAACAGATGCCTGGTCAGCCTTCTCCTGCCACCAACCACCCATTCCTTGCAAATGCATCTCCAGCTCCCAAAGCTGGGCAATAGCTGATTGCTGATAGTAAATGCAACAGCTTACACATTGTCTGTTCCAGCATCAGCATCAGCAGAAGTTGAAGTTGAAGTTGAAGTTGCATTCGTAGGACTGTGAGTCAGTCTCTGACTCACACTCATACTCGCACTCATAGTCAAAGTCATGCTCGCACTGGCATTCAGTATTCGCAGCTCAGCTCAGCAGCTTGGTCTTTGTTGCGGTTCATTCAGTTGCTCGAACGAACAACAGTTCGACGTCTCCGGCTGCTCCTGCACCTCCTGCAGTTCCTGCTACTTCGTTTGCTCCTGCCGCTCCTTTGCTGCATGCCAGAACGTCTTCCTTTAGTAGCATCAGGGGCATCATTCGCTCTACTTTGTATTGAAAAGTTATCACGCGCGAATCCCAGCTGCAGCTCGAGCTATGGCTATGGCTATGGCAATGGCTATTATATATACTCTTGGACATTATTTTTTGGCATTAATCCAGTAAATGCAATGCACTTCAATTTAAACAAAACAGCTTTAATTAGCTTCAACGATACCGTCATTGAGATCAATCAAATGGCTTAAATCTATAGCTATAACTATGGCTTATAGTCATAGTTATATATACTATATAGTATATATACGAAACCCTTGACTGTAACTGGCACATGAGAGCCACTTGCAGCAAGGCTCTCAAAAATTTGTTCGCTGGGTAAGCATCGAAGCGTCCACTGCAGTGCTGCAACCATGTATATGTGTATGTGTCTTTGTGTGTGTGTGTGTGTCAGCCAGAGTGTGTATCCATTGTCCTCATTGCCATTGTTTAATGGTCACATTAAAAATGCCTCATTGTTGCCGTTGTCGTTCTCGTCGTTCTTGTCGTTGTCCTGGTTCCCTTTGTCGTTCTGCTGCTCGTTGCAGATTTTTCTTTTTTTTTTTTTTTTTTGGTTTTTTGTGTTTTTGCTTTTTTGGGTTCTTTCTGTGGCGCACTTTTAGCACCATGTTTTCTATCGCATTTATATGCCATACCTAGGGTTAACAGATGGGCGAAAAAAGCGAACGTCTTTGGGACTAAATGAAAAATGTAGGCTCGCTATATTGACATTTTTCTAGCTGTTGTTGCATTTTGAATGAGCTTTAAGCTTTCACTGCATACTCAAGTTGACTTCTGCCACATTCTACAACAACTACTATACAGTATATATAGGATATGCATCTATAGCTGTGACTCTCTATTAACTGGTGTCTCTGCGGACACAGTGGGATTCGGCAAACAAAAGCTAGATTTCAGCTAACCACGATATCCCCTTGGCGCAGATTTTCTCCCAGCACAAATTGCAACGAGGTACAACAATATTATGCACCTGTATATGTGTATTCGTGTGTGTGTGTGTGTGTCTGTCTCTGTGTCTTAGGGGGGTAAAATGCATATCTTTACATACTTGGTTTGACAACTCCTGATTGCATGAAGACCCCCAATGTCATTTGCTACCAAGAACATAATATGCGACTCGCAGAATTTGTATATTTTGCATATTTTTGCAAGCAGACAGAGAAGAAGAAAAAGAAAAGAGAGAAGGAGAAAAAGAGAGAAATAAAGACAGAGAAAGATAGAGCAATAGAGAGAGAGGTACAGAAGGAAAGTTCAGCTTAGATAAGAAATACTTAAATGCCAAAAAATATATACGTTTATCGAAACAAGAAATAATGTAAATCTGCTGATTAAAAAATATACCGAAATATTTGTACTTTATATATATAATGTATAGAGTTGACTTTATATGCGATCTAACCTTTGCTTTATATGTGGTATATACAAATCACGCACATTCCGGAAATAACATTAAAATAATACATTAACTTCACCAAACGTTGCGTCGCTCCACGCAATTCGAACTACGGAAAATATAATTAATAAAGAGAATGCCTGAATGAAAGCAAATGAGGAAAATGGTTGGGGATACCGACACGAATTTCGCGCACCACACACACCACTGTGCCTACTGCAAATCAAACACAGTATAATGTAATAAAAACAAATTTCCACAAGCATTCGCCCTAATTGTGCGACGAAAAGAAAATTCCCAGCGCCAAATTTCGTGGTTGACTCAAAGTTGTGAAATGTCAAGTCAACTACTATATATACATTTATATGTATATACCATATATATTTGTAGTTGGTGCCACTAACAGCTCGAGCAGCGTGACACAAAGGAAATTTGTAAGTAGAGCTCAGGTGTGGACTGCACTCTACGACTAACTAAGAGCCGAGTTGCATGTGGCAAGTAGAAACTGTGGACACTGCTGAGTAGTGGGTGGGCGGTGGGTGTGGCCAATGGCAAATGGCAAGTACGTCCATAGTTCGGAGCAGCCGCACGACATGCTGAAAGCAACTGTCGTTGACTCCGCGTCTCCCATGACAATCGACGACAAAAAGAAATGCACGAATACAATAATCCAACAATAATATTAATTTTATAAGTTAATTGCGCTCAGTGTTGTTTTAGCGAGACCCTTTCTATAGAAGAAATTGTGTTTTATTTTACAATTCGCTAATTATCAGTTAGGTTACTTTAATTATGTTACAATTTCTTTATTTATTGCATTTTTTTAAAGCGAGTTAGCAGCCCTGTTATTTTGTCGTCTGAATGATAACAAAGGCTGTGCTACATGATCGATGGCAAAAGCTGAGCTGCGCTGAGTGACTGCAGATCGATAGCAATCAGCGCAATTGTAATCGAGCAGTTGCCATAACGTATGCATGTGAATGGCAAAAATTCGGTAATATTGGCATTTGCCATTCTTTAAGCATGTGCATATTAGCAATTAGCATGTGTGTGTAAATTTTGCAATATTTAGTCGCGATTTAAAAGGAAAATAATCAGTTTGAACCACGGTGCGTCTATACCATTAACTAGCGTGTGCTAAGTTTTGCGGTTCCTCAACCTCGGACTCGTGCCTCGTGTAATGCCTTCTTCGGAGCTGCGAGCCAGCTATATGGCGTCTAATGGGGTAAATTGAGCGCCATTTTAATAGAGCAGGGGGCAGGAGGCAGGGCATGCCATAGCAAAACTGTTTAGAGAATGTGGTGAATGGTGAACAGTGGATGGCAAGGAGTCAGGTGCTGTTTTCGTGGTGTTTGTGTGTGTGAATGGGTCACAATTAGACGAAGGGGCGGGCGTACGGCAGCAACAACAATGGCCAAAGAGCTAAAGGCGAAGAAGTCGCGTGGCAGCATTAGCCCATAAGTCAGGCACTTGCAACAAAAGCAAAACACAACAGCAACAACAACAACAACAAAAGCAGCAGCAATAGGAGCAACAACAACAGTAGTAAAGCGTAATTCAATGCTCGCGCTGTCGACAGCGCAGTCGACGTATGCGCCAACGGCGACTGAGACGTTGACGTTCGATGTTAGGTTTAGCAGTTAACGCCACGAGAAGCAGCCCGAGCGTCGCGCTCCATGGAAATTGGCTAGGCGGACGACTTTAGAGTGGACAGGCACATGAAACACAATTCAAAAACACTTTGACCGGCAAAGTTGCCACACGGAATTCTCTTCTGCATTTGTGCACAAAGACGTCCAGTCACGACGCAGCACGATAAGCACGACCAACACGAAAAACACGAAAACAACCAACAACAACAACGAGAACAACAACAATAACAATACATTGAATACGGGCAACTCTGGGCTTTGCCAAAAAGGAACCCAAAAGAAGCGAACAGCAGGAGCCGTGGAAGTTGAGTGTCCTGTTTTGAAAGTTGCACACTTTGTTTTCTGCTATTGTTGCTTTTGTTGTTGTTGTTGTTGTTCTGGCCAAGTTTTCTTGCCAGAGATATTTTAATAAACTTTAGTTCGAGTTCATTAAATTCGATTCAAGTAAATGTTGCCTGAACAAATCTCTCGAACCCTCGTGAAAAGTGCAACCCGGTGGTGCTGTTAGTCCCTTGGGAGTATCCCCAAATAAGTTCGAGACAATTGCGACTGATTGATAGCCAATTAGTGCAAGTGGAAGCTGAGGAAATGCAACAACTGCCACGGCAACAACAGTAAATGCAACCAGGAGCAACAACCAAACGGCATCAGCAACGGCAAATGTTTGTGCATTAATAACGAACCGTATTCCAATCCCCAATCCCAGGTGGGCGGCCAGGGGGAGGGTAGCAAACCAAAGTGTCATTAACCTAATTGGCGCAAAAAAGTGCTGAGAGCGAAACGTAGCACAGAACTTGGGCCGTAAATACGAGGCAAATGCAAGGAAACAAGTGCAACGTGTTGCAATAAAAACAATTTGCATAAAACAGGTGAGCCACACTCGAAAAAAAAATATAAGCAAGAAAATACATAAAAAAACAAAACAAACATACAAACATATATATATATATGTACTTTATAGGTAGGAAAATATATAAAAAACACTCGCTGACTTGGGCGCTGCACCACAGACCGCACCACACCACACCGCACTGCAGCGCATCGCTCCATACCGCACCACACCACACCACACAAAATAAAATATTCTCACCCACATTTTCGCAGTGGTAAATTCCAATGCAGTCGAAATAGTTGCCCCACTGTGTGGCAAAGGAGCCGAGGAGCAAAGGAGGAGCTGAGATGTGCAGGCATGCGGGCAGGCCCTTTGCCACTTGAAGCACGTTAAACTCTGTGACCGGGCAACGCCTTTGGTCAGTTGCAACACACACACACATATACACATTGGCAAATACATACCTACACACACACACACACACATACACACACATGTGCATTTACAGGGTATTCACACAGAGGCTGTTTGCCAACGCGCCCTGCAATTTCGGTCAAAGCAAAGTGGAGTAGCCACTTCTACAGCACCACCAGTAGAACAGGAAGAAGGAGCAGCAGCAGCAGCAGCAGCAGCAACAGCAGCAGCAGGAGGAGGAGGAGGAGGAGGAGGAGTAGCATAGCACGCGGCAGGAGTGAGGGGCAGTACTGGCCATGTCCATGTCCATGTCGGCGACTATCTGAAGTGCGAGTTGCATAAAGCAAGGCAAATAGTACGCGATATTTCGACTCAAGTGCCGGCACCAAAGTCCACAGGCTCAGAGAGCAGCACATATAGAGAGGGAGACAAAACGGGAGAGAGAGGGGAGGTAACACAGCATGAGCTCATGGATAAGGGAATAGAGAGGAAGAGAGACTGTGGTCGAGTGGGCTCCTTATACTGTTTCTCTGTTTACTGACAAAAGGAACTGTGAAGTTGTTAGTCAGACAGTTGTCGAGTTGCGTCTGAAGTGCAACTGAAGAGCAATCGGCAATTGGAACATGGACACACACACACACACATTGACAACTGACAGTGGGTTGGATTGAGGATTGAGGGGCGTTGCAGTGGAGTTTTCACCAAATTTGTTGACAGCATTTAATGCTATGGTAGCAGCGGGTGTCGCATGCAGCGAATGCAACTGAAATGCCAATATATATAGCCAAGAAATTGCATACACTGCTAAAAGATAATGGTATAGGGAATATCCTAATATATATACCATAATGAGCTCTTATAATATTTATAATTTAAATGTAGATTAGAGTTTATTTAAGTGAACTTATCTTAATCATTATTAAAACATATATTTTCCTTTGTTTCAGGTCTTTTGGCGCATGGAGAAAAATGTAAGTCGCTGCGCGACGTTGACAGGCCAGGGAACACGGCGCGACTATTGGACCCAGGACGCAGTGTTTATACGTGAAGTGGCAGCCAGCAGCGAAAGCGAAACCTAAGCAGTGTTTCAAGCAGTTTTCTATAATTTTTCCTTGTGTTTTTGGTTGGAGTCGACGCTGCTTGCTGCTTGGTGCTGCCGTAGCGACTTTCTGACCACAACAAAAGGAGTCACGCAAGGCAACGGCTGAGATTTGTGCCACAGAGTGCGCAGTGGAAGGAGTGCAAGACTTAAGAGTGTGCAGCGGAAACTGAAAGAGCGCAAGTGAGACAGAGACGGCAATAGCTACAACGAGAGAGAAAGAGGGGAGGAATAGAACGAGAGAGAGAGAGAGAGAGAGAGAGCAAGAGCGAACGAAGAGTAGAAGAGTGCGTTGTATTGAGGTCTGAGCGTGACTTGAAACTCTTTTGGTGCCTGGGACAATGTCCAACGAAGAGAACGACTATTTGGACGCAATGGGAGCAGGTGATGGTGCTGGCAGTATGGGGCATGGCGATGACGACGGTGGCGGCAGCGGCGGCGTCGCAGCTGCTAATGGTGCGCCCGGCCACGGTGGCCAAACAACAATGCCACAAATTAGTTCGAACTCGCAGCTCGAAGGCAACGTTACGCCGCCAGGGCATTTCGATGATAACGATAACGATAATCAGCACGATAACGATAACCAACTGAATCACAACAACAACAACAACATCAACAGCCACAGCAACAACATTGATAGCAACCGCAATAGCCCCACCAAGAGCCCAACACCACGTGGCACTGGCACTGGCGCTGGCAACTCTCAAAGCTTCCAGATACAATCCCAGCCTCAGTCGCAGAATGCTCACTACGATGATGAGGACGATGATGATGACCTAGCAGCCGGCGATTTGCAGGCTAATAACGCAGCTGCTGTTGCTGTTGCTGGTGCTGGTGCTGGTGTTGGCCGTGCCACCGGCTCAAATTCTGGCCAATTGCCTGACTATTGGCAGCAACGTAACGGTGGAGCTGGATCAGCTGCTGCTGCTTCCGGTGGTGCTGGTGGTGGTGTTCAGAGCGGTCGTCAGAGTCGTGCGCTCAGTCCCAGCAACTACTTGGATAACATGAGCGAGACATCGGAACAGCCGCCAGTTGTGCCGCTCGTCCGTTCCAAGTCGCGTCCCGAGATCTCCAGTGCTGCTGCCTCACGCTACTCCAATCTCTCCTATTGGAAGGCTAGACGTGTGGTCTTCTATCGCAATGGCGATCCATTCTTTCCTGGTGTCGAGCTGCGCTATCGACCCGGTCGAGATGTCACCTCGCTCGATAATCTCCTGGACAAGATATCACCGAAAATGGATCTGCCACGTGGCGCCCGATATGTCTTCTCCATGGATGGCGATCGTAAATATCATCTGGACGAACTAGAAGATGGCGCATTCTATGTAGTTTCATCATTTAAGGCCTTCAAGGTGAGTAGCCAAAACATTTTACCTATCAAAAATTTTCTCTCGAAGCCCCTACCCCCATCCACTGGGCCCCGCCCCTTTATAGTGTTGTCGCATTGCCCTGTTGCCCAGTTGCCTTGTTGCATTTTGAAGTTTAAGTGTTGCTTTTCACGTCAACTTTACGGCAAAATCAATAGAAATTTGAATATTTTGGTATAATTTTGCATACATATGCAAAAGGACATGCCACACGCTATATGTTCCACATATATAGTATATACATCTTATATATATATATATATATATATATATATATATATATA
>JBANCZ010001248.1:0-23328 GCA_037040025.1 Sphaerogastrella javana | reverse complement strand
GTATTATTATTTGGTTTTTTGTTTTTTTTTGTTTTTGTTTTCTTGCTTTTTTGTTGTTTTTTTTTTTTAAATGAATTTTTTACGCTTGTTTTGAAGTAAATTGCATTTGTCTTTACTTTTTCGGTTAGACTTACAGACGCCCTGGCATAAGCAAACAACAGCCATGATTGTATTCAAACTTGCTTCTGAGTGAATACACTCAAATGTTGTACATAATGTGAAACTTTGCGACATTTTTATTTTTTTTTATTTTTGGGTATATCAAAATTGCCCACATTTGCCTCGGACTGTGGGCGGAGCGGATGGCAGGCAGGTTATAGTTGCCATATATACATACATATAGACATATATAGACATGAGTCTATGTCTTGTGAATACATTCATATGCTTATGAATGCTATGCTTAAACTTATTTTAAGCCTCATTCTAACCCACTCAATGGCATAACAAGTTCTCTTCGCGGTTTTTCCAAACTGATTTCTTTTGCATTAGTCCCAAAATTGGTCATATCATAACAATTTCAATGAATTGGGTCAGTTGAACTAAAGTTAAATGGTCTCTCTAAAGATAGTACTACAGTTCTTATAGAGATTATAACAAATATAAGCTGTATTTTATAAATACTTATGATATGAGTGTAATGAATAAAATTCTAAATAAACTTAAGAACGCAATAGATAAACATATGATATAGAGTGCCCTCTACAACAACACCTGTATAAGAGAGACAAAGATATAAAGAGAGAGAGAGAGAGGGAGAGAGAGAGAGAGAGAGAGAGAGAGAGAGAGCAGAAAAGATTGAGATAAAAGGAGAGAGAGCGAATGAAAGAAAGAAAAGGGTGCTTCCATCAATAGATAGTAAAATTTAAGAATCTAAATATCTTCTATAATATATTAACCATATTAATGAAATTTGGAGCAAAGATGGACATAATATTTATTTAACAAAGATTGACAAACTAAGACTTCAAGTAAACTGATTGAACGATATTTTACGTTTTAAGGAACTTGCAATACCGGCACTTACATAAGAAAGAGTCAATAAAGAGCGAGAAAAGGAAAGCGAATAAAATAAAGAGAAATGTTCTTTCAACTATAGATGGACATTGAAGAATCTTCTATAATTAAACATTCTAATGAAATTTGGAATATAGATTGATAAAATATTCATATGTTGATTTGCGGTCGACAAAATAAGACTTTAAATTTTGAAGGATATTTTCAATTCTAAGGTACTTACAACACCAGTACTTATATAAAAGAAAGTCAAAAAAGAATGAGAAAAAGGGATAAAGCGGTAGAAAGAAAGAAACATGTGCTTTCAACTGTAAATGGACATGGGATAATAAGAACCTAAGTATCTTCTATATTATATAAGCGATACTAATGAAATTTGGAGTGTAGAAAGATATAATATTAATTTATTGATTTGCAGTAGGTCTCAATTAAGACTTAAAGGGCATGAAAAAGGTGAGAGCAAAAGAAATGGAGAAAAAGGTGCTACCAACTATAGATGGACAAAGTATAATTCAAGAGCCTAAACATATTCTATAATATGCGAACGATACTAATAAAATTTGAAGTGTAGAGAAAAATAATTTTCATATACTGATTGTATGTATGTCGTATGTCGACAATATAAGACTTCAAGTGAACCTTATGAAAGATATATTTAATTTTAAGGTATTTACATAGACCAAAACACAGACAAATATAATTTACAGCTTGTTACATGGACCGCACCCACACTTTAAACACTTTTTAGCCATTTTCGTATGGGTTCACATGTTTTTCATGTCATTATCTATATAGCTTAGTCGCAAAGTGTCTAAAAAGTAGCCATAAAATGGCCAATTTTATGCCATGCGTTTCCCGGGCCTAGAAAACACCTGAACCATAATGAATGCATATTTAAATTACTACCAAATTTGGACAAGCCGTAGGTTAACGTTATATATATATATAAAACAATCTCTTTGCCAAGTCAGCCAAAAAATGTAAAAATGTGAAGCATTGGCTTTTCGATTCCTCTTCGATGTGGGTTTTGTCTGATTTGCATATAAGTTGAAAACGAGCATGTAATACACATCGAAAGTGCCCGAAACCGACGGCGTTGGTGGTTCTCACTCAGAGCCCAAAACAACATGCAACACGCACATTCACACACACTCACACACACACACACACTCACACACACTCGTACGCATTCATACACAGACTTGAATAGAAAAAAGAAAAACTGTTTTGAGTTTTCAATATTTTTTGTTTAGCTTAACAAATTACAAATAATCGAGGAATGACGTCGACAATGGCGACGATCAAAAAACGCCAACCCGCTTCCGTCCATTCGATTCAAATACATTCATATATGTATATCCAAAAGCCCACAATGAATAATGGATTGTTTTTGACTGTGGAATGAGGCAAATTAATTAACGGTTCAATCTGCTTAAGTGCTCCAATGTATTAATCCTAACATCTAGCATTTTTGATATAGCCAAATATCATTTAACCCATGCATATTATCAAAATATATATAGAATCATATTTTTACTACAAAACGATATAGTTTTGAATTATAAATAATTGATTTACATATATTCAAAAATTTGTCACATAAAATTTTGATTTCAAACTCAATAATCAATAAGGAAAGATATTTTCATTATATCCAAGAAAGTTCTTCAGAAATTATCTTCGTAATTTGCATCACTTCTATATAAAATGAAAATTACCAAAAACTCTAAAGGAAAATGTAATTAGGTCCTGTTAAAATGAACATTTTAGGGTCTATTAAAAGTTACATGCGTCTACCATGCAGAAGAAGGCGTTGCAGACCCCATAAAGTATATATAGTCTTCATCAGAATAACAAGCAGAGTCGATTGATTCATGTCTGTACATCCACACAGGAAATACTGTTTGGGCTTCGTTCCTACCGATGCATATTTTTCCGTTCCAAAACAAATTTTAGAACTAGATTGCTAAAAATACTAATCAGCATCGAAAATAGTATTCTAACACGAAAAAAACTATCCTCTATTGAAAATACTAGAGATAGGGTTCTTACAGTCCTAACGGTTGCATATATTTGGTTGGTTTTTATTGGATGTAAATTCTGATATTAAGCCCTGTTCTCTTTATAATACACTTGATTAAAATAATATCTGAATTGAATTAAATTTGAATGTATGCCCATGTTAATCCGCCAGATCTACAGATCTACAGTGGACCACGATTAACCACTGCATGTTACTATAATATTCATTACGATCAGTAGAACGGCAATTGTATTTTATATTAGAGAATTAAGTCTTGGACGTAGAAAGACCAAATGAAAACATTATAAAGGATTTTCTTTTTTTTTTAGATCTATCGTGGTTACAACCTTAAAATAGGGAATATTTTATACAACTGCGTACTGTGTAATACTCACACTTTGAACGTGTATTAAGTTTACACGTTTCATTTCATTAAAACAAATAAGGAAATGTAATTTGATTTAGGTATACAAAAGGTAAACTGAATGAAGTATTTGTATTGGACATTCTTTGATTCGAATTTCATTGGATATTTGTGAATATTTGTGAATATTATTATTTATAAAACGATATGTTTACAACTGAAATATTGCAAACTGAGACATCTAATAGCGATTCTCGCCCTACTATTACAATTCAAGACGTCTAGAGCTAGAGCAATCACATTTCTCAGATATTCCGATATTATTCTCTGGCAAGTTTGTTAGTAGAAACCGAAGAGGAAACCCTCGTAAAATTGCGCGGGTGTTTGTAGATCGGGCATTCAAGCTGTCTTATTCACGAATGCTTTAGACGTATACTCATAATGTCGGGCCATAAATGGCGCTCAACTGACCACAGAAAGGAAACAAAATTAAAAGAGACGAATTCATTTGAACTAAAAGACAGTTGACACACCCGCAAAATGCCAAAGATTGTTGCATGGGCCTCAGTTGTATGTGAAGCCCTGTATGCGGGCCCCTGGACCCTGGAATGCGAAATGCAACAGTAGCCACATCCGCTGTCAATCTGGGAAATTAACGCAGTTATTCACGCAGCTTGCCGAATGTGATCTTAAGTATTTTAGCTACAGATTCACTGATTCACCAAAAAGCAAAGCTGTGTCTGCCTGATCTTGATTTCGTATCGGTATGATACCAGTACCCCCAAAAAAATATATGTATATCAACTCTCTACCTGGCCAAAAGCTGGACGGGTTAGGCGAGGCTGGGCCCTACCAGGTGGGTTACGCAGTCTTATTGAGATCCCCAATTCGAATTTATCGTCTTTTGTGGCATTCACAGATTCGTTCTGGTTGTGGTATTTCTTGACTACTGTTTCGCATTCTTTTGCAGTTTGGCCCAGAGATTATAATCTCGGCAAGGTGAGTTCTAAATTAAAATCTCCTTCAGTTTACGTTGGAGCTGCGTGACTAACTGCTATTGTTGAGCTCTAAATTTTATGAATATTCATAAATATTCTATTGTACTTTTTCGAATGCCTAGTTAAGTAGCTCAATTAATAATAATTAACTTTAATGTTGAAGTTTTGTGAGTTTTTAGAAGAGAAGAATAAAGATATGCCAAGTTTTGTAAAAGAAGTACAGATAGAATTTTAAAGAACCTGCTAGATGAAATTCAATGAAGTTTGATATATAGCTAACGAAAAAATGTACGAACCCAGATGGAAAATTAAAATCAGTTGCTATTCGATATTCAATAAACTTCGGTATATTACTAAAGGAGAAACAGATGAACCCTCTAAACTATGGAACACTCTGCAATCAATGCGGGTTCGACTAGTGTTAGAAGCTTCATGTGTGACCAAGTATAATTCACTTAATATAGATCAAATTCTTCTAATCAAATACACAGTGTATGCTTGAGATAAACGTCGATAACATATATACGATAGGCTGACTGTACTATGTTGTACTAATGTATCCCTAGATGCTCAATTATTCATTGTGCTATAGATGTATTTCATATGATCCTGACGTAAAAGTTAAAATGTAGGAAAGGAAAGTATTTGTATAATCCTAAGTAAAGGACTGAATTTAAAATAACGCTTGTAAGTAAAAAAAATGTGCTATAAAAAGATACTAAACATTTATAGGGACTGATTGTAAACAAATGAAATATACTAAAGGATCTAATGAGTTTACTTATATGAATTAGAGAAAACATGTTCAGATTTTGGTAATCAACGCAATTTTATGAATTTTTTTTTTATCGTTCTAGGAGTTTTGAACGAGCTCTCCAGAATGTGGCTTGTAAGAGGTGCACAAACGATCCATTTTAAATTCAGAATCTCAATGGTTATAACGGGAAGGTATATCCTAATGTTGACTACATCACCTCTCTTATTTGTTTCGGGTTAAGCCCCTTCAACTAGATAGAAAGATGTCTTCTTCAATATACTCTCAAACGTAAACTTACGTAGGGATTGGTATAAAATTTTACATTCAAGCTAGTTAGGGATCCTAGCTAGTTGGGAGATTCTAAAGCCAACACTATAAGAACAGATCGAGTGGCACCGTCACTTGCTCAGGCCCGAAACTTTTCACACCACCCTCGTATGTATAAATATATAGGTAAGTATAAATAAGTACAGGCCAGTATATGAAGCTTAGGATCTCAGGCAAGTATAGGTTGGTAGGTAAGTTTATTTAACAGCTAGTATGTATAACAATTAAAGGTATATTAGTTTAATTCGACTTTGGTTATATAGATATTATAAAATATATAAAATGTATTAAGTATACTTTCGAAAGAGTGAAAAGTTGATTTATCTATTATTTGAATATCTTCAAACTGTCATAATAAAACAGCATTGGTAATGTAGCTATATATTATATATATTATGATATATATGATAAATTTGCATCTTTTGTTTTGTTATTAGTTATAAATGAATGAATTATAAATGAATAGTATTATCAAGAATTTTAGTATAGAGCTACTTACCAATTGGGCTCAGATTTTAGCAACAGATCCAAATGATTTAGTTTAATTAAGTTTATATTATGTAGTTTATGTAGTTTAAGTTGTATACTATTTAAATATCTGCAGATTAAACACGATATTTTTTAAATACACTTATTAAAAGATTTTTTGTTTTTATAGTTTATACTAAATTGAAAATTTAGTTTTTTAATGGTAGTACAGATTATGAACTTTACTTTTAATTCCAGTTCGAAACACACAATTGTCTAAATGTTTTTTATTTGGTCAAATCAATGTTGATTCAAGTTCAATTGTTAATAAACAATCAACATTACGTATACGCACTGTGCAACGGTGCAACAAAGCAATGTTGCATTAATGCTAATGCTGCTGCTCCGATTAGTTAGTTTGAATGTTTTATGTTTGCTCTGTTTTATATTTTTTGATTGTTTCTTAATTGCGTGTTCAGTGAAACTGTACACACACTCACACACATACACGCACACATACACACACACTCGCACACTTGTCTATAGGCTAACTGTGATTGTGTTGTGTCTTCTGTATTCTGTCTTCTGCTTTGTGGAATTGTTGTCCTGGCGAAGGAGATTGCACGTTGAATGCAGCTTGAAGCGCGTCTAATGACTGACACGATGTTGCATGCCACATGCAACGAGATGCTGCTCCACAGCTCCGGGGGCCTGTGCTGCACTTGCCACTCGGCTGCTCGATTTCACGAATCACATTTCGGCTGCCACGACTGCCGCGATTGCCACGACTTGGCTGGACGACGACAGGATGCCTTGAGGACGAAGTGCCACGATTGGGGCACGAACGCCGCAGCTGCCACTTGGTCGTTAGCCAGGCACGATGTCAATTCGTTTTTTGGCTGCATTGCGTGGGCTTCAGCTGAAGGACTCGGCTTGCCTGTGGATAATGTTTGATGCGACTCTAGTGGCTGCAGCTCTTCACGGCATTTCGCCAAGCTGCCGGAGCTGCAGCTTCTATTTGCATTCAAATGCCAAGAGGAAACAATGGAAAAGAAAAGGCAAAAGAAAAAGCGAAAATCATGGCTAATACCGTATTTGAGTGCTAATTGGGTTTGGGTGCACTGCCGCCAGTTTCTGGCCAGGCTCAACCACCTAAACCTTCCCCCTGCCCCATCGATTGTCTATAGCCTCACTTGGCTTTCACTTCCGCCTCCTCGGCAACATCCTGCAGCTTGTGTGGCAGCCAATGAACGTGCCGCTTTCAAGGTCATCGCATTTGACGGCCATTTTGAAAATTTGTTGTTGTTGTTGTTGGCCGTCAATGGCCGCCCAAAAACGCAGACGTTGAATGCAGCACGCACAGTGAAGAGTGGAGAGAGGAGAGTGACGAGAGTGGAGAGTGCAGAGTGCAGGCTGCACTTCCTGCCCAATGAGCTTGGCCCTGAGACAGCGACCGCCCGCTGCGTTGGCGTCCGTTGCCTTGGCAACGTCCTTCGATAGGCGTAACCTCGACATTGGCTCTGGATATGCCACCAGATGCAGCAATTGGGGGTTGCTGCCACTGCCACAGATACAGATACAGCTACAGCTATAGCTACAGCCAGTGCAGCCGACTGCTGCATTCAAGGTCAACAGTTATAGTATATATATGTATATATATACATATGAATACATATGCGTAATGTATGAATGTGTGTGTGTGTTTGCTTGATTCCAGCTGATATCCAGAGTTACCGCCCAACTGACATTTCATATCGAAATTTGCTAATTTGAAAACATTAATCGAATTGCGGCGCGCTGCTCAAAAAAATAAGAAGACATTTCCTTTCCTATTGCTGCTGCTGCTCATAAATTAATCAGTGAATTATATAGCTAACCCATTCTATATATTCATATATAAATATATACATATTCAACAACATCCGGTCAAGTGCGCCACCAAATTCGGCGACGACAAGCCGTTCAAGCAGCCAATTGCCAATTTGTACGCCAAGCTATACAAAAAAACAAAAACAAAAATTAAAAAAAAAAAAAAAAAAAAAAAATGAATTTCATATACTTTATGCTCCATAAATATATATACATATATATCAATTACCTATCCAACTGTTTATCTTACAAATGATTTTCCCACAACAAAAAAAAAAAACAGCAAACGTCCTAAATATTTCTACAAAAAGTGCAGTTCATATATATATCTTTTATATAACTTATAAAGAAATCTCTAGTTTTTGCGTACATTTTGTTCGAACTTCATTTAGTTTTAGTTAGCTTATCCTACATCTACCTAACCTATTTTTACTCTTTGCGAAACGTAATCGTTTCTATTTTTCTCTAGAAAAATAATTTAGTTCTGGCCTAAATAAATTTTTAGTTCCATAGTTTTATTTTTCTTCTCATGTTTTTACATAGTTTTGAATCTAATATTTTTCTCAATCAGCTAGTTATATTCAATATCTTTATAAAAAAGCACACTCGAACACAAACACTCACACACTCACACGCACACATACACTTTCATAAAAACCAATATTGGTATATTATTACATATAATTTGTAAACCCACAAAAGTCTATTCAAATATCTCCTCATAGATTCTGGCTAATTAAACGAAAATTCCAATTCTTCATCAATATTGTGGACGATTACGATAAAAGTCTAAAATAGTATCTACAGCTTACATATTTAAATTATTTAAATACAAAATTGAAGTGAATTTAAATATAAATAGTAGTAATAAATAGTAAACACAATTTCATAAATATGATACTATTTGATAAATTTTCCGTACCTTTTCCAAACCACAATTTCGGCAATGATTTATACTTGCAGATATTTTAAAAGTTACAATAACTGCTTTCAAAGCGAAAAATATGATGCTTAAATACAAATATTTACAAGAATTTCTATGGACTCCAATATAATTTGCAATACGTGCATCTAAAATGAAAATAAGGGGAAATTAAAAAGAAAATTGAATAAAACTCCAATATAATTTGCAATACGTGCATCTAAAATGAAAATAAGGGGAAATTAAAAAGAAAATTGAATAAAACTTAAAACACAACAATTCCGTTTTGTATTATCTTTATACTTTCATAATTTTTCTTCCATTCTATTTCCCGAACACACCCACAAATACACATACCTGCAATATTAATTCGTAACATACTCTATCTCTTCATCTTTCATTATCTCTTGCATGATCTTTATACTATTCGAACATCTTCAGTTAGTCCTCATTTATCTTAGTCTTATCATACCAGTTAAGTGATTATTATAATGCCGTTATGTTTGTTCTAATTACTGTTTTAAGTACGTACACACGCCCTATAATATAATATATATATATATCGATATGAACTATACCATAAAATAGTCTTTAAGAACCATATGTATAGGCATTGCGTTGACTTTTGGAAAGCGCTAATCGTTTGTTGCTTTGTTCGGCTTGTTTCTTTACTGCGTTCCTTTCATTTTCCTTATACCTTTTTACACCTAGCTACCAAATCTCATTTTGCTTTTGCTTTTTGCTGCCTTTT
Organism: Sphaerogastrella javana; assembly: GCA_037040025.1. NCBI lineage: Eukaryota > Metazoa > Arthropoda > Insecta > Diptera > Drosophilidae > Sphaerogastrella > Sphaerogastrella javana. Next base: position 13,832 of record JBANCZ010001248.1, on the reverse strand, counting down.
TGTGCTTTTACCAACTACCAATTATCAAAAAAAAAAAACAAATAAAATGTATTTATGTACAGTCACGCCCAAAAGCAATTTAAAACTTAAAGAAAAAGAAAAACGAAAGGAAATATTTAATTTTATAATCAGTACTGTACTATATTTATATATACAACAAACATATAGCAACAATATTTCTTTTATTGGCACGTCGTGTATCAAATGACAACCGAAAAATTTATTAGATCTTAAAACAAAATAACCAAAACAAAAATATTATACCAAAAAAAAAACCAATACATTTTTTTTTTTTTTTTTGAATTTCTATGCAAGATTTTTGCGCGCTTTGCAGCTATTTGAAAATATCAAATTGAATTAAGATTCTTTGTGATTATTTGAAGTATTTTCTTCTTGAATTGGATTTAATATTTATCAAATTTTTCCGTTGCAAGTTCAAGCGCTTTGTCTTGATTGAAGCGTTGTCTAATTTGTTTCCGTTCGTATATAATATATATATATATAATGTAACCACACCACGAATTACGAGTTTTCCTTTTGAATTTTCTTCCATAGTGCGTGACTTTCCATTTTTTTTTTTTTTTTTTTTTTTTTTTTTGGGCTTAAATTGAAAACTTTTTCATTTGCCAATTGCTTTCACTGCGCTACAGCCACTCGACAATTTTCTATTGTGTTTGTGTACCATTTATTCTTATGTGTTGAATGTATCTCATAAGACTTAAGATCTAACGGTTAACAAAATGATATGTGGGTTGCAAATTAGAGGATAAGTTTTTGACTTGATTTTATGATTATATTTATATGAAGACATTTTGGGGATATAACGAAAAAGAGTGTGAATATTTTTTGAATGCTTTTTGTTTAAGTTCAATTTTCAGATAATTTAGATCCGTTATTATGCATAGGACAAGTCAGGGAGCTTATACAGTTACATATCACATAAAGCTTATACCACATAATATATAACAATATATGTATATATATACATACATATATACATATATACTAGATATTAATTGAATTTATATAACTTACATATATATATATGTATATCTAACACAAGTTTTTTGGCGTTTTGCTTCTCCAAACATGATGTGTTTTCTTTGTGCTCTCTTTTTTCTAACGTTCTATTTTATCCCATACACACATACACACAATACGATATGTTTATTGGAATTTGTTCTTTTTCCCTTTTGCTTCTTTCGATATATATATATATCCAACTATATATATATATATATATATACTATATATATCAATAAACTGCACCACGTTTGCCGCCCGCCACCTGCAACTGCAACCAACCAACCAATAATCATCAATACCAACAACTACAACAACAACAACAACATCAACTACTACAACAAAAACAACAACAACAATTCCAAAAAAAAAAACCAAAAAAAAAAAAACGAAAAACAAAAAATGTTTTTAGATACTGACGCAAGAGGATTGGAACGTGGTTCTATTCAATGGCATGGAAAAGACAAGTCATTGGGCCGCATTGTACTTTGTGGCTCTAATGACCTTCGGCAATTATGTGCTGTTTAATTTATTGGTCGCCATTTTGGTTGAGGGATTCAGTTCAGAGGTAGAGTTTTGCCAACATTTCCACAAATTCTCGATATGAACTAACTATATTCAACTAAGAATCGAAAGAACTTAACTCAATTCCTAATCCTTGGGAGGCGTTCGACCTATTACATGAATGAACAATTTGTGATAGTGATGACAACGTTTCCCAAGCTAACAATCGATATGTGATCGATCAACGGTTAACCGATAAACAATGTTTCAATTTTTCTTATTTTTTTATCGATTTTTGTATCGATTAACAATTAGATACATTAATATATTATTTTTGTTAAAAACAAACATCTTGATAAACGTCAACCTAAATTAATTGATTATGCAATGAATTAATTATTTGATCATATTGTATTAATTATTTTTTTTTTTTATTATATTATAGTTTACATATTGCGATACATTGATAAATTGACAAAAATCTAACATGACAATTAATCGATCAACTATGATCGATAGTTGAAACGTTGTCACCGATCGATCGATCGATCACTATCTTCTTATCTAACTGTCTTTCTCTCTATCTAACTCGACGTATTCCGTACATTCAATTCAAGTTGACGAAAAAGTCTAATTTTGAAATTTTGATTCCCTCAGCGAAATGAACGTCGCGAGCGCGAACAGCGCGAATTGGTTAAAAAACTACGCGAAGAAACGTTGGCCGAAAATTATAGCGATGGTATGTACGATGAATCACGCAGCGAAGCGGATTCATCGACCACTAACGATAGTTACTACGAGGTACGCAATCGCTGGCGCAGCGCCGAGGATATGCGCAAGGTAAGTTCAATAGAGAGCGTGGATGCATTATAAATAGCTCGACTACGCTCACCGCTGAGAGTATAATCTCTCGACTCTATGTGCACCCAAAAAGCGTGATTGAAACGATGAGTGTGCGTGAGTGTGTATATATATGTATGAATGTTTATATATGTGTGTGTGTACGTGCGAGGGAGCTTTAGAGTCGTATCACGGTATGTATAGTATGTAGTATTCACATCTTCAGCTTCAGGAGTCGGCCGAGCTGATCATTGAGGCCAAAAGCAACATGCACCGCCAGCGCCTACTGCAACCCATACAAGACTATCAAATCAACGAGCTACCCTCGCAGAATGGCAACCCTGCTGCCATTTCTGCATCAGCTGCCGCTGCGATGGCCGATAAGGAGGCAAGCGGCAAGCTTTTACCGCACGACGAGGCGAAAGCTTCTCGCAGCGGCCTCAAAAAGGTAAGTCCCAATCGGTTCGCTTTGATCCACAGACACTGACACACACTCTCTCTCTTACACACACACCCGAAAAAAAAAAAACAATCTACACATTAAAAAAAATACAACAAAAAAATACAAAAAAACGAATTGCACCCACAATTTGTACGCATGCACCATCTGCCACGCTTGCAACGCCTTAAATCGCCTCGCATTGCCTCGCCTTGGCTCGCCTTGTGCACAGACATACTCCATAAAGGATCGACGCAGTGAGGCGGCACGCCTCTCAAAGATGCGGCTCATACGCGACCCGCCACTGATTACAACAACTGCGGCCACGCCCCAGGATTCGCCCAGCACCACCATGGAGTCAGGCATGAGCTTTCGTCAATGGGGCGACATTGAGGTAAGCTGCAAGCCCCAAAAACCAACAATTGAACTGAACTGGCATTACGAATTTCCCAATTCCCAGCTGCTTGAGTATCATAGTATTGTAGTATGAATCAATTCCGTTTAAACCTAAGATATTTCTTTAATACAAGCTCTAAAAAGCTTTCAATATTATAAGCAAAGTTCTAAATTAAAGCTCAGTCCAATCAGTAAGAACCGTAAAGTTTTCTAGAGCTTAATTTCCTACAAATGACCCAACAATTTGCTTGAATGTATTTGATATTAACATATATGGAAAATTATTTCTTTTACCCGTGATTTTGTCACGCCCACTTTATAGACGCCTAGTTCACCGTCACCGTCGCTGCTGAAGCCACCGAACATCTTCAGCGGTGGCCAACGCTCACTGGATGAGGGTATTCCCGCCATCGATCTCATACCACCCTCCCCGGTGCTGGCCCACAAGCCACTCAATATACTGAACGCCAGCCAGCTGCAGGGTCACCCCGCAGGTGGCAACCCTGGTAGTTTAACGCCCAGTGGCAGCCTGTTGCCCAATGCCCTGGGCAGCAGCATGCACAGCGTCATCATCGATGACATCTCGAAGAGTTCTTCAACAACGGCAGCGGCCACGCCCATCTATGTGCCCACCATATCATCGACAGCAGCCACATTGCAGCCACCTGGCGATAGCCACAGTCACAGTCACAGCCAGAGTCACAGTCACAGTCAGAGTCAGAGTCACAGCCAAAGTCACAGTCACAGTCACAGTCATAGCCAAACTCTCAGTCTGAATCTAGCGGATTTAACCGCATCGCTGGCAGGTACACTGCCCGGCGCAAGCGGTAGCACTGGTGCTAGTAGTGGTGGTGGTGGTGGTGGTGGTAGTGGCGCCTCCACCAGCGGCAGCTCATCCAGTGAACGTCTGCCACTGGCACCAGCTGCAGCTGCTGCTGCATCGAGCAGCTTCAAGCAGTGCTTCCGTCGCAGCAGCTCCAAGAAGCGACCGCACACGCTGCGTCCAGTCGCAGGGGGCACGCAGGAGGAGCCCATCCATAGTGTTCCGGATGAGGAGGAGCAGCAGCTGAACAATGGCAGTGACAACAGTTGCCTACTGCGCACGGGTAGCATGCCTGTGGGTGAGCCACGACAGAAAGACACGAACCGTTTGAGTCCACAGAACTCGATACGGCGCCTGTCGAATACGTTGAGCATTGGCAGTGGCTCAGGAAGTCGGCGCGCCTCGGCCTGCATCTTTAACTCGCAGGTGTACCAGAATCTAAATCAGCCGCCCAAACTGAAGCCTGGAGCAGGTCAGCGACGCATGAGCTCAATTGAGCTAGCATTTAGCAAGACATCGCATCTGAATCTGCACAATCTGGAGGCGAATCGGAAGTCGCTGTCGTACACGAACTCCAAGATTGATCTGGACAAATGGCAAAAGTCCTATACAACGCTGAATGAGCCGGATATGCTGCAGCAGTATATGGAGGCGCGGGATAAGCGCAAGAACTCCATTAGCCACTACAATTTGAAGAAGCGTCTGGAAGAAAAGGAACTGCAACAGCTGCAGCAATTGCAGCAACAGCATCAACAGCAATTTGACTCCTCCTCACAGTCCCATCACTCGCAGCTACCGCCACATGAGCTTACCAAGGAGCTGCAACAGCTGTCAATGCAGCAGCAACAACATTCCATGGCGCACAGTGGGGAGTCAAAGCTGAAAATGCTTATACAACGGCTTACGCCCAAGAATTTTACAGCCGAACGTGAGTCCTACTCCATGTATGTCTTTCCGGAGGAGAATAGGTAAGTCAACGCTACGAAAAGCGTTCTCATAAGTTTCTAAATGAATCTGCTGCTTTAAATCTAATAGATCTTCAGTTATATCGCACACAAAAGTCTTGATACTTTCCAAATCTCTTTCTGAAACTTTCCTACATATTGGTAATATTACTTTTTCAAGTCATTTGCATCATTCTCTTAAAGATTAAGGCTCCCGTGAATAGCACCTTCCTTAATTAATTCAAGAATGCTTAACTTTGGCAACTCCAAAGGTCTCCTATTGTTGATAATCACAAGTTTAAAGCTCGATAGCTCTTTTACCCAAAAATGCTTCCAAGACTAATAATTTTACTTTAAAGCTTAAAGCTCTTAACTGCGCATCACATTTTTAGTTTGTCTATTAAACAGATTTAGATCTACCCTATGGTAAAGGCCATTAAAATATATTGTTAACTGCTCCCAACTTTGTCTCATAATGCCCTGTTCATTTTCGTATACATTACCATTTTCAGTTTCATTTTCACTTTCATTTTGAATTCCATTTGCATTTGGATTCCGATTTTCTCTTTAATTTCCATATCTTTCTCTCTCTCTCTCTCTCGCTTTCTCTGTCTCCAACTGTCTAACTGTAATTCGATTTCAACTTTGTTGCACTGTTGTCGTTTGAATGTGATTCACAGGTTCCGGCAGATCTGCACGTGGTTTGTGAACCAGAAATGGTTCGACAATGTTGTCCTCTTGTTCATCGCACTCAATTGCATAACATTGGCCATGGAAAGACCAAACATCCCTCCAAGCAGCACCGAGAGACTGTTCCTGTCAACAGCCAATTACGTGTTCACCGTCGTCTTCACTGTCGAAATGTTCATTAAGGTGAGAGCTAACAATTACAGTGACTGGGCCGCACGCAGTAAGTCACACTGAATCGATTACACACTAAAACGAATATCAATTATTTCTTTTAAACCGTATTAGAAACCAAAAATGTAATAGCCGTACTGTATATATTGAATCAGAGTATATTCTGGAATCTATCTGGTCATTTGAGTGAGCTGAGTGACTTATGAAGTGAAGAGTATTTGTATAGTAATATCAAATCACATTAGATCTGAAGTTAGTTTTTAAATTCGAAAAGAACGACTAAATTTTTGGTATGAATAGACGGAGGGTTATACTGTATGTAGTAGCATAGCAATGGAATCTATTTTACCAAGTTTTATACGTATTAGGAAAAGAGTATTAAGATCTTATATTTGATAGAATATTATTTAAACTTATAATTGCTGAAAATCAACTTGACCGATACAAATCCAGATTTGATGTACATACAATGTTTGTTTTTTCTCCGAGAATTTACTATTTTTCAGTTGATTTCCGTTTGAAATGCGAAAATATTTAATTGAGATTTTGGTTTCGACTTTTGGGTCAAATTTACAGGTAGTTGCCACGGGCATGTTTTATGGCCCGGATGCGTACTTTACATCCGGCTGGAATATAATGGATGGATCTTTGGTTACAATTTCGATAATCGATTTGTTAATGTCATTGATTAGCGAGTCGAGTCCGCGGATATTTGGGATTTTAAGGGTAAGTCTGGTGCGGTAAATGACACAAAATCAAACGAACGAACAGAAACCGCAGCAACAGGCGCAACATTACAGCAGCAGCAATAAGTACAGCAACACCAAACAGCAAACAAAAAGAAAAAGACAAAATACATCAACAGCCAGAGGGACATCTAACCAAAACTGTGCGAACCACAATCGACTCCACCATGAACCACGCTTCACTCAAATAAAATTGCAATTGAAATCGAAATCGAAATCGAAATCGCTATCGTAATCGTCATCGTAATCGCAATTGATATCGAATGCAAAGGCTGCTGTTGCACATGAGGATCAGAAAAGCTCTTTGGCTATTGCTCGCTCGCTCGTTCTATCTCTCTATTTGCCTCTCTCTCTCTCCCTCTCTCCCCCTCTCCCTCTCTCTCTCTCTCTCTCTCTCTCTCTTTCTCTCCATCTCTATCTTTTCTATTGCTTTCTCTGTCTCAATCTCTACTTCTGTAACTAAATTTCAATCGGCATCTATGTCAGTCTCTACAACAAATTACAATATTATGTCCTTTCACACATACCCCGTATAATTGACAAATATCTCTTTCTCTCTTTCTGTCTCTGTCTCTGTACCTATGATTCCGAATATTAAAATATCTATTTTAAATAAATAACTATGTCTTAATCTATACCCTTTATGTATGAATCGGGTGCTATCAACTAACCAAACATTAACTTAAACTAAACCAAAAATACCAAACCGTAATCTGCAGGTAAATTTTTGCTGCTATATCATCTAAAGGCAGAAAGAAACCTCAAATTTCGTAACTCAATGTCTATTTCTTTCGCTTTCTCTCTATATCTGTCTATATTTGAGTGTGTAGAGTCCCCCACATTTGCATTGCTTGAACTCCCATTTACAGTAATTTGTTGACACACAATCATTACCCCAATTGTAAATACATAAATCAGCAATTATTATAACATAGTGGTATATAATAATAAGACGACCCCATTTCAATAGTGTGGCTTTACACACATTCTAATCTCAATCATATAACCAGTTATCAGATCTGTAAAATGATTCTAAGAAACTATACGAGAAAAATCAAATATCTTATATTCTACAAAATTCCTACCATTTTCATTCGTAATTACATAAACGAACCCCAAAATTATTGATTATATATGTATAAGCTTTAATATATCGGATTAAAGGTTCCGATATATTAAAGCTTATATATAATCAATAATTTCTTAATATTATAATAAGAAATCCGTAGAATCAATAATCAAAAAAAAAAAAAAAATACAGATACATTTTGACTACTGCCTTATTTATCTCATTTTCATTCCTTCTTCTTTAACCCATTTCATTTATATTGGATCTCATCGAAGCATTGGATCCCATATCCCATTGCTTCGGGTTTTGTAGACTTGCTGTGTGTTTTAGCTTTATGCCATGCATTCATTCATCAGTTGCATTCGAAATGTGTTCTATTATTATTGCCTGCTCTTCGTAAAACTTTCCCTTTCACCCATTCATCTTGATTTCATTCATATCATTCCGTTTGTAATAGTTGTTCTTGCTTTAATCGCATTTTCATCGTTCCTGGGCCCATTCCCATTGTTTCGATTGTATCTGTGTTTGCTTTTAGTCACGTCACATCACATCAAGTCACGTCCCGTTGCTGTTACTGTTTGTGTATCCGTATCTGTTTCCGTTTTCGTTTTCGTTTCAGTTACAATTTCAGTTTCAGTTACCGTTCCCAATTGTAAGTCTGGCGCCCAACGTGGCGACCAGCCATGTGTTGGATTAAAACAAACCAAAAAAAAAAAAAAAAACCGAGATGTTTTGAGACGGCAATTGAATCAATATGGAATTAAGTTATTGATATATAATTGTGTTTCGTTTTCACAGGTGTTTCGGCTACTTCGCTCCTTGAGGCCGCTGCGTGTGATCAACCGCGCCCCGGGTCTGAAACTAGTCGTGCAAACGCTCTTATCGTCCCTGCGTCCCATTGGCAACATCGTGCTCATCTGCTGCACCTTCTTCATCATCTTCGGCATCCTGGGCGTGCAGCTCTTCAAGGGGACCTTCTTTTATTGCGAGGGCGAGAACATCAAGAATGTCCGTACCGCTGACGAGTGCCGTCACATTCCTGGCAACGTTTGGACGAATCGCAAATACAACTTCGATGATCTTGGCAAGGCGCTAATGTCACTGTTTGTGCTCAGCTCCCGAGATGGTTGGGTTAACATCATGTACACTGGACTCGATGCTGTTGGCGTCGATCAACAGCCCATTGTGAACTACAATGAGTGGCGGCTACTGTACTTCATCGCATTCATACTGCTCGTCGGCTTCTTTGTGCTCAACATGTTTGTGGGTGTGGTCGTTGAGAACTTCCATCGCTGTCGCGAGGAGCAGGAGAAGGAGGAGAAAATACGGCGTGCTGCCAAGCGTGCGCTACAAATGGAGAAGAAACGCCGGCGAATGCATGAGCCACCCTACTATACGAACTACTCACCAACCCGAATGTTCGTGCACAATGTGGTAACGTCGAAATACTTTGATCTGGCCATCGCCGCAGTGATTGGACTGAATGTGGTAACCATGGCCATGGAATACTACATGATGCCCAATCCTCTAAAGTATGCTCTGAAGATCTTTAACTATTTCTTTACGGCCGTATTCATACTAGAGGCCAACATGAAGTTGGTGGCGCTGGGATGGCGTCTATACCTAAAGGATCGCTGGAATCAACTGGATGTGGGCATTGTGCTACTCTCCATTGTGGGCATTGTGCTAGAAGAACTCGAAACGAACATAATACCCATCAATCCGACAATAATACGTGTGATGCGTGTACTTCGCATTGCACGAGTGTTGAAGCTGCTGAAGATGGCGAAGGGTATACGGGCATTGTTGGATACCGTGATGCAGGCTCTACCTCAGGTTGGCAATTTGGGGCTATTGTTCTTTCTGCTCTTCTTCATATTTGCGGCACTGGGCGTGGAGCTGTTCGGGCGGCTGGAGTGCTCCGATGAGATACCCTGCCAGGGTCTGGGCGAGCACGCGCACTTCGCCAACTTTGGCATGGCTTTCCTCACATTGTTTCGCGTAGCGACTGGCGACAACTGGAACGGCATCATGAAGGACACGCTGAGAGATAATTGCGATGACGCGACCGATTGTGTACGCAATTGTTGCGTCAGCTCGGTTATCGCTCCCATATTCTTTGTGATATTCGTTCTTATGGCGCAATTCGTTCTAGTGAACGTCGTCGTGGCTGTACTGATGAAACACCTCGAGGAGAGCCACAAACAAATGGAAGACGAGCTCGACATGGAGGTGGAGCTGGAACGTGAACTGGTGCGCGAACAGGAGTTCGCTCAAGAGCAGAAGCTCTGCCAACAATTGGCCGAGGCACAAAGCAAGGCGCCCGCACCACCACGTCCCTTGGCCAAGGTCAAATCCTTGCCCAAGAACTTCATCTACAGCACACCATCGCTGGACAAAAAATTCCCACCGCTGGCCAGCCCTAGTCTGACCAGCAGTGCGGGTACCAACCTCAACTCGGCACCCGGCCGACGTCAGACCATACAATACTTCAATCAACAACAGCAACAACAACAACAACAGCAGCAGCAACAACTCGGTCTGAGTCTGGCCGAAATGGGCGGCGCGCTGTCGCCTCAGGGGCTACACGGTCGGCTGGGTGAGCCCTTCGGTGGCGCAGTGACGGCAGGCGCAATTACCGCCGGCGCGGAGCATGGATTGCAACTGCCGCCACTGGGTCGTCGCGGGCGACGCGCCTCAGCCGCCGGAGGCTTCCGCAAGCGCGGCGTGCTGTCCAAGGAGCGCTCGCTCGACGAGCAGGCCATCCGACGACGCAATCTCGAGGCAAAGCGCACCAGCTGCGACTCGCTGCCTTGGGGCGGCGATGCCAATGACTATCGTAGGCGTGGCACCATTTTCGAGAGCCTCGAATCCGATGGCGGTGGCAACAGCCCCTGCTCTAGCTATGACCTCGATGTGCGCAGTATACGCAGCGCTGAGGTGCCACGCCCACGCGACAGGGACAGAGACAGCGACAGAGATCGAGAGCGAGAGCGAGAACGCGATAGACACAAAGAGTTCGATGCAAACGCTCAGGCAACCAACGAACCGGAGCCGGCTGCTCTGTCCGTAGTCAGCGCACTGGTGCAGCCCACGCCCACGCCCTTGAGCATGCCCTTAAGCATGCCCCTATCCATGCCCATGCCCTTATCAACGCCCACGACCATCACAATGCCCTCGCCCTTACCCTCGCCCTTGGCCATGCCCACGCAAGCGCCGCCGCCGCGGCGACCCTTCGGCTGGTCCCAGTCCGTCGACCAGGGCTGCATGCTGGGACGCAGCAGTCTGCTGCTCTCCGTGCCCCGCTCAATGCCACCGCGCAGCCGCAGTGGTAGCACCAAGCAGCTCTTCAAGCAGCAGGCACTCGATGAGGACGCCGACATGGATGAGTCATCGCTCTTGCTGCCAGTGGCACCAGTCCCACCCATGCCCATTGTAACATCCACAGCCATGGTCCCTGGCTCAAGTCTTACCACCGCTCAAACGAGCAATTCATCGCCGGGAAGCGGCAGTACCGGCAGCGGTAGCGGTACCGGTGGCGCTATCAGCGGCGACTGTCCCGGTCTGAGCAAATCCGATTCGGCGGACATCCTGCGTATTATCAGCGAGCGGCGGCGCATGGATCAGAGGGATCAGTGCGGCAACGAGGACAGCGACTACAACGAGCTGCTGCTAGTCAAATCACCGCAGTCATCCATGGATTAAGTTAAGAAGTTTTTTTTAACAATGTATATCTCTTTCCCTCTCTCACTGTTAACTCTTATATGAGAGTCCCACTTTAAGTCTTCCGCTTGATTTCAGGCTTGCTGTGCATTAAATGATACATTTGGCAGTAATCGATAACCAACTAATCGATAGTTATATCGTAATTAGAGATATTTTTAAAATTTTCTAATTATTATGATTATTGACAATTGATTTATAAGACAATTTGGTTTTAGATATACTATTAAAATTTGGTATTAACTTTATTTGTAAAGGAAATCAGCAAACATTAGTTATCGATAACAACGCAAAGCAGCAAGCCTCCAGACCTTCCTTACTATCTATCCCTCTCTGTATCTCTCTTTCATTTTCACATACACGTAACTGTAGCCTGTGTAAACTTTAGGGAATTTCCAAGAGCTCAGATAAAAATTAATACAAACCGTTACAAAATTAAGCAGATAATGATTAACGATAATTGATTACCGATAACATAACATTACTCACTAGTGTTAGACGTTTAATGTAAACTGTAAACTGTAACTGTAAAACTGTAAACTATAACTGTAATGAATAACATTTAACGATTAACGATTACCGATTAACGATAACTACTCATAGAACGTTCTCAAGCGATAAAGTTGAATGTCAACTGTTTTTAGTGCAATCTACGGTTTTCATAAGTTTAGCTACAACAAACACAAATAAAAAAAAGAACCTAAAATATATCGATTTGAATAAGAACAAATGAAATTATCGTTATTTAGAGCGTTTTCCGTTTCAACCAAAGAATTGAAGAGTTTAAAAAATAAAGTTAAAAACAAAAAAAAAATGAAGAAACAAAAGAAGAGTACATTACTACAACTACAAGCTGATTAATTGAGATATATATACAAGCGTTATATACGATATACATACATATACAGTTATACACATATATACACGTACGATATGTACAAGATATATATATATAGTATATATACATCTATAGAGTATATATGATATATAGAAAAAGGCGTACGTACAAGATGCATACATGATGGAAATTGTGAACAAAAATCATCAACTCTGTGATTAGATCTTAATGTTTAAAATGTTTATATAACAAAACTGTACACGAAACTCCCCCAAACAAAAAAAAAAAAAGAAGAACAAAAAACAAACAATAACGATAGCGATAACGATTAACCGTAACCATAACGATAACGATAACGATAAATAATTAAATGTACACCCACACACCACACAGAAACAAATAGAGAATGTATGTATATAGAGCATCCAATATGTGTATGTGTATACCCCATCATAATGTATTGTATTGTATTGTATGGTATTTTATGTAGTCTAGTCACAAAAACAAATGAGAAAGAAAGAAGAAAACGAATATGATAAAGTTGAGAAAGATGATTACGTTGATGAAACGCTGATGAAACAAAATTTAAACGCAGTATTCACACGCATTGATAAGCAATAGCGGTTTTAGCGCATTAAGATTGTAACTAATTAAAATACCAAAAAATTATATATATACCTAAAAACAAAAATACCAACAAAAAATATATAAACGAATGGTAACTCTATTAAAGTAAAGCAACATTTATAAACAAAACGAATTTACCTAGGTACTTAACACACACACACACACACACACACATACATACATACACTTACACTGCATACTCTACCGGAAATGTTGCTCTTTTTAGACAATCTATGGCGTTCTCTTTCTGGCCTTATATAATAGCGCTCATCAGCTCGCTGTCACTATTGTTGTCTTGCTCATACTTTCGTAAAATGTGCCAAAAATTTATACCCACACACACTCACACAGACAGATACGCAGAAGTAAGGGTAATTAGTGTACGTTGAAACTTTTTTCGTAGTAAAAATACTATATAGACTATATTTACTATCATAGATATTCGATCGAAAGGTCCGGCCCACGACTAGAGCTAACATTGAAGCTGAAATGGGAACTAGAACAAACAATTAAGTATATTCTGTCTGATGTTTATTTTTATATACTAACCAACGGGCTAACGGGCAACAAAATACCAAAAAAAAAAAAAAAAAAAAAAATACTAAACGCATTCTAGTATTTAACTATAGCTATACATACAGGACATATGTACACATACATATATATATATATATACAATGATATATATATACATATACTAAATGAAAATACGTAGTGAAAACTTTTAAAGATTGTCGGTATATACATACAGTAGCAACAATACAGTTTCCCACATTCGGAGTTCTACGAATTCTACAAAATACTAAAACAAACAAATAATTGAATTCCTGAATCGAACAATTTTGTAGTACCAAAAAAAAAAAAAAAAAAAAACAAAGGCAACCGTAAAGAACTTTATGTCGTAGCATTTATAAACAAAAAACAAAAAAAAACAAAAACAATGAAACTTCAAAAGTATTAGAAATTTAATGATTAACGACTACTTAGTATATAGTATAT
>JBANCZ010001247.1:0-17759 GCA_037040025.1 Sphaerogastrella javana | reverse complement strand
GCCCTCTTTCCACTTGTTCTCTCCTTTCCCCTTTTTTTTTTTTTATTTTCTTCAACATCTTCGCTGCTTAGTCTTTTGTGACTTTAAAAAAAAAGTAGCACTTTTTGTTTAATATTGTGCGCTTGTTTTGCGTTTCACACTCAACGCTTGGATTCACTTCAATTCACGTCGAGTTCAACTATGAGACTTAGACTTTGACTGAGACTCTGAGAGTCTGGGACTGACATCAGTCTTTACTTATCACAGTCACCGCTGGCAGTAGAACTGTTTATTGTTTATATTCGTTTCGAATATGTAGAAATATGTATATATATTATTTATTACTTTTATATTCGTGTATTTCGACTGTTGTTTTCTGTTTGTCGTTTCTTTTTTTTCGCACTAGTTCAACGCCTGCGCTAAATGTGCTTATATATTTGTATGTATATTATATTTTGTTGTGTTGTGTTGCTCGGAACTCGAACTCGTTTTATTTTCTACTTTTTTTTCAGGCTTTTCAAGTACTTCTTTGTGTATCTTGTGCTCAACCGAACCGTCTGTCTCGCACGCCAACGCTATACTAAAAGAGTTTCGCGCTTGGTCCGCAGGTTAAATAAGCTTCAGTCTGACAGCTGGCTGGTCTGGTCTGGTCTGGCTTGGTCGGGTCTCGGTCTGCTGTTCGGTGCCCGCCTAGCCAACGGATGATGTCAGCTTTTTCTGCGTGAGAAGAGCGTACAATATAACGATCAAGAGAGCAAGAGAGAGAGAGTGTGGCAAAGAGAAATCCGTGGACTTTGTAAAGAGTAGTTTTTTGATCTGTGTGTGTTACTCTTTGTAGCTATGCATATTGATCTGCACCCACCTAATAGTTGATGCAAATAAACTTATTGATATTTACTATAACGCAACTGCAATATACACTTTGTATGCTTGTATTTTATTATTTATCGGTGTGAACTAACAAATAATAAAAGTTGATTTATTGTTGGCATCCCTAAAAAGGAGCTGCACATTCTAGGCGACTAAAAAGAAAAGTAATTCCTATGAAGTCATTCTCGTTTATAGAACTATGAAAGCCAGTCGTATCCTCAAGAGTCTGTAGATAAAATTAATGCGAATGAAACTATATTCAGAAAAAATTGTTGAAAATAACAAAAATTTTGTATTTAAAGAAATTATATGTTTGAAAATATAACTTTTTATACTTTATAAAGAAATATATATTATTTTATATTTTATATAATATTATTCTTATTGCTATTATTATTATTTATTTATTAATATAGAATTCATATCTTTAGTTATAAATATATAAACTTAAATAAGATTTTTATAAATTTGTTCTATTATTATGATACAATTTGTGTACAGCAACGTTTGCTTTATAAATTCGACCAATTGCAACTACCTGACAACCCTGGGCCTCGCTCTTAAGCAGCCGCTCTCTGCTCACTCTCTGCCGGCTTCTCGCTCTGTGTCTTCTCACGTAGACAACAACAAGCCGGCATTTGAGACCGGCAAACGTGAGTGAGCTAATAACGTAACGCGAGGTAGCGTAAGGTAACGTAACGTTATGGAATTCGCAGCATTTTGCTAACATTTATGTAAATTAGTATCCAAATTCGAAATTGACTGCTAAGGAATTTAATATTGACTAAAATTTGAATATAAAACAGCGGGTTGCACGGTACAAGAGGCCATAATAACAATACCGTCAGATGATGGGCTAATTGGGTATAATAACATCAAGCCAAAATCATTGGGGCATTGCCAATCAATAACATTGACGACAAGATTAAGCCATTAATTGAAACAAGAACAACAACAGCCACAACTCCAATAACAATAACAATAGCAGCCGCACTAATAGCAGCAGTAGACAATGGCACAATAAAAAAAAAGCATTCGATATGCCCCAATGCTGCACGTAGGCTGTGCTCCAATGCAGTTTACAATTCGCCAAGTCTAGACCGGAGACTTGCCTACCTACTCATAGCTACTCGCACTCTCGGGGTACCTACGTTTACTCGCATTTACTACACGCACTGCCATAACAAAATGCATGTCAAGTTCAGCCAAGTATCGCTGCAACAGTGACTAGTATTAGTACTACTACTAGCGCTAGTTCCAGCAGTAGTACTTGCGCTCTCATGGAGGAGTAAGGCCTCTGGCGGCAGCCGGGCGTGAAGATCGAACCAAGAACAGATACAAATGCCGCGCAGCGTTTCGGCCCTTTGGTTCTCTATCGGCATGGATGTATCTATACAGCAATTGCAGTTGTATTAGTTGTCCATGTATGTGTGTGTGTAGTTATGGTTGTTAGGTTTATTGCATGGTCATCTCTATAGCGAGGGTTGCTCCACCAGTTGCTTTGCCCAATCAGTATCGAAGTGCACATTCTGCAAGGAAATTGTTAGATTATATTGTTGAAATCTCTTTTAAATTGTATTCATATTGTAGTAAATGTTTGGAGCTTACCTCGTGGCAATCGCTGCAATTGCTTTCTGGCCTGCCCCTGTCAATATTTATGCCTTTGGCGTGGCTTTCGCTACACGCGCCACTTGACCCTTTGGGCCATTGGGTTCAAAACGTGTCGCTGGCGGTGGCTGATTCGCCTTGGGGGCCCCCCCCTTGACTGAAATTGGAATTGCAATTGGGATTTCGCATTCGTTTACGTATTTGGTTACGGATTCGCGTATTATTCGAACAGCAGCGACCACTCGAGCATGGCTAAAATGAAAATGTTGTCACGCCGTTTGCAAATACTCCGCAATTGTTTTTCACTTACAAATTTCTGAACAAATCGCATTTGAAAGTAATGTTCCCTGTGTGGGACGTTTTGTTATTCCTTTTCGTTGTTGCTTCGTCTTATTGTTTCCTTCCTTTTGTTGCAATTGCCATTGTTGTTGTTGTTGTTTCTTTGCTGTGTAAACCAACAAATTGCATACACATTTTATTTTTTGGGCAAATGTTTTTTAGAGTGCAGTCGCGCTCTTTTGTCTTACACAAATGGAAACTGTGTCCTTTTTGGCATGGAAATTTGCTCTAATGGATGTCAATCCCATGTTGGAGTTCAAAATTATGTATTCCATGTGAAATGGCAATAGGTTTCAGACTTCCAGTAATACTTTTTCATTGATAAATGTTGTTCATCGTCAATGTGGATATTGCTTACAATCTTCATCTATAGTTTCAGTGGTATCACGTGGTATTTGGTCTGTATATCTTCTATTTTTTTATTAATTAAAAGATTTTGTTTCGAGGAGCGTACTAATTTGCAAATCGTTTCCATTTTTTGATTGAAATTGATAGCAATATAATCTGATCTGAACAGCTGATCGCAGTTTCTTATCGATAGTTAATACAGCCAAAATGTATGGGCGCCCATTGTTGCTGCGAAACAAAATATCGATATAGAAGACAAATCTTATCGATACGTGCGATTATTGACATTGGGTTATTTCTGCTGTCGCCAATTATAAACATTATTATTTTGGTAATTATAATCTAAATTTTGCAAACTTTTATTTCCTATACCATTAGACAGTTCTTTTAATCAACTAATTTTAATTTTATGCCTGAATAGGTTTCCAGCACAGTTCAAATGTTAATAGCATTGGTGAAAACTATTGTTTGGTTCTCTTATAAATGAAGGTTCCCGTTGTTGTAAAATACATGTCTCTTTGAAATGAAAGACCGCCTAGACGTAGCAAATATTATTGATAAGTAAATTTTAATATTATTAACTACTGTATATATTTCTTTTAGTATACGCTCGCCTACACACTCCGATCACAATCGGTTAGAGACTCCCCGCCAAAGACATTCCATAAACACAAAGTTTATAGACCCTTGTGTGGTTTTATGAACGCAGGGTCAATAAAACGGAAACTTAATGCAACAGTGATTAACAAAATAGCCAACAAATGGGGCGGCACACGTGCCTAGGCTCTGTTTCATTACGTTATTTGTATTTGTTTTGTGTACCTAAAGCGAAAGAAAAGAAAAGAAAAAAACAAATCACGTTTGTTCACACAAATAAAACAGAAAACATTTGACGCATGCATTTTGTGAGCAAATATTTATGTCTGTCTACGGTTGCTTCCTCAAAATTTGCTTTAAAGTTTTCATATTTACTTATTTGTTGTTATTTTGTTGTTGTTGTTGTTGTTGTCGTTTGGCTTCTTGTGTGTGATTTATTTTGCGTCTGCACGGTTGGAGTTTGTCGAGCTGCATGCTTGACTAATTGCCGAAAACATATCGCGGTACTAAATTAGCCGCATCAAAGGCAAACAACGACAGACAGCAACAAAATATTATCCAAGAGTAGGGACGGAGCCCGACAGTACGGACCTTGCTTTTAGTATTTTCGGTACAGTATATTTTTGCGTGGCAGTATATTATTTTCGGGGCTATATAGTTTTTTCGCTAATCGATTTCGCTCGAGTGATATCGATTATCTGTCAACCAAAAAAGTGAACGAGAGCGTAAATGATGGAGGGAGAACGATAAAAGAACGGATGAGTGGGATGTGAGTAGTGTTCGTCCCAAATATGAATACTGCAGTGCCTATAGTTTTATAAATCGAGGCGTTCATACAGACGGACATGGCCCAACCACAAATTTAATAGACCCTTTTGTATTATTCTTAACACGGGGTCTAAACATTCAACTAAACACAGCGAAATACAAGCTAAATACAGGCGAAATTCAACTCACAACAAGAAAAAAAATTGAAATTAATTTATTTGTTTGAATGGCGGCACGCCTTGCGCATTGGCCGAAAGGTTCGACGGTCTTTGACTGCCTTTAACTTCCGGTTCCAGGGCGCCAGCTGCAGGTGAGCATGATTATTTCATTACCAACTATTTGCTTTAATGCCTCTTTGCCTGCGTTTGACAGCAAGTTGTCATCCCCATCTCTTCCTATTTTATGTTACTTCTTTCAATATTTATTGAGAATTTCACAATTGCCACAACGTGTAGCTGTAATAGTTACATTCATTTAATAATACTCAATTGCTGGGTAAGTGTAGATAGTGTGAGTAGGTACAGACAGTCATTATTAGTACATAATCTCTTCAGAAGTAATATCAATTTGTTATGAATATTTAATGTAGTTTTATTCCCTACACTTATTCAAAATACTTATCGACTGTTATACCTACTTTGGCATTATTTATTAGGGATGATTAGTTTCCTTACAAATATATATAATACACACTATATATAATATAATATAATAAAAAATTTCGTAACATGATGATAATATATGCTTAAATTGCCATTGAATTCCTTGAATTAGATACAAAAAAGATAATATTATTAGGATAGTTCTGATGTAACTCTGGCAGGTCGGAATATATCCAAAAGTTGCGCAAATATTTCCATAGAATGCTTAAGCTTTTAGTATTCACTTTGACAACTAGTCTTAGAATACCGCCTGCTGCGATAAACTATAGACATTTAAATGAATATTTTTTTTTTTGGTTTCCATTTTTTAATCTTAAGTATCTTGTTTCATAATAACCATTTAACCCCAAAGAGAACAAGTTGTCGTGGGCATTTGGGAGACTGAAGAAGAGAATCGGTTAAGGTTAAGAATTATATCTTTAGCACCATGGCTGACATATGTTTATGTCTACGATCTGGTGGGGAGATAGTTTATGATTGATTTGCGGCTCATTTGCATTTGTTTATGCTACGTGCCCCTTTTGTCAAAATGCTTGTATTTATGCGACATTTATGGTGGGAATACGCTTTGAATATAAATTTTGATTTTTACTTCTTCAACTGCCTCCAACTTGAGCTATACTGTGTGTGTGTGTGTGAACTATTTGGGCGTGCGTAATAAAATAAAATATGTAATAAATAGAAAGAGTAATTTATGTCTATTTAATTATTAACTGAACGCATGCCTGCCATACATAAAACATTCGGATTGAGTCTACCACCATATAACATACTGGAGTATTGCCACAAATTGAGTCATTTTTATGGCATTAACGCTGCTATAAGCTTGTGCCGCTTTTTTTTTTTTAGTTTTTTTGGTTGTTGTTGTTATTGTTTTTGTTGCTTTTGTAGCTGGTTGGCTGGGCGCACGTTTAGCCGCTTAAACTTTGGCCTTAGCTAATCAATGTGCATCTTGAAGTGAGTGTAATGTGTGGCTTACGTCTAATGCCAGAGGCAAATCAAATGACTTAGGCAACAGACTTGGTCTCTCGCATGCTCGTACGTACCACATACACACACAGACACACACACAAACACACATACATACATGCATACAGAAATAGTTACATACATAACACTTTGTTGTTTGACCCAATTTCACGTCGACTGTCTTAAAAGTCGGGCGCGCTTAGCTGAACCTTTTAAAGAGCTATTACATGTAAAAAGCTTGAACAGAAAATAAAAAACAGATTTCGTACGCTTGGGCTTGTTCGCCTCTCGTTGCTTTTTGTTGCCTTTTGTTACTGTTGGGGCTAAAAAACAGACAAGTAGCGCATTTTCTGATACCAACTGCACATCACATGGAACGCATGTTGACAAGGCGCCATCTCAAAGCCAAAGAAACTCTTCCCAAAGAGGTGACTGCATAACATCCGAGGCTCGTGAGAAGAATCCAATTGAATTAAAGTATTATAGCAAATAATACAGGCAGCATTAATTAAATATATATAATTAAAAAGCAATTTTCTTAGATGATTAAAGTTAATAGATTTTAGCTATCTTTCAGTTTGATCGCAACTTTTCATCCATATATGCTTGTTAGATCATCGAACCAAACCTCAAAGTCTGCCATAACATTTCTTGTCGCAAACGCTCACAAAACAAGAAAAACACATTTATCCATAAACATCAAATTGTTGGCATTTTTCCATGACCATTTTTGGAAAACTAAATGAATAAGTCACTTGGTAACTAACTGACTTACTCTACAGACACAAGACACAAGACAAAAGAAGGAGAAGAAGTTTGGCCAAGTATTTGCAAAAATATTTCACATCGCGTAACTGGAAGCTTTGAGAAATGGGCATAAATTAAGTGCAAAAAAATCATACTAAAGCTGAAAAAAACCGAGTTGTTGCATAAAATCATTGCATTAAAATGTTGTAGTTATATATAAATGACGGCCTAGCTACCCACTGCATTTAGCATAATTTTAACACCTAATATTTATGGCCAAAATGACAACCCACTCGATTGAGTACTCACTACTCGTTTGTGTGCATGTGACTGAGTGTATGTACGAGTACGCCTGAATGTCTCTCTGTACGATACACTATACATATTTATGTACTCGTTTTCTATGCCAACAACTGTCATCTGGGCACAGCCCGAAATCGCTATAACAATTACTCTGTTCAACACTCTAACCAGACACTCATTTTCATGCCAAACAAAAATGACAAACGTCTCAGCAGGGTCGCTCAGCTGATGTTACTTGGTTTTACTCTCCATTCTATGGTCTGAGCACAAATTCCCAAAGTTGCAGCATCGTGTAATCCAATAGGGTTTGTATTGTGTAGCAACCAATGCGATATATGGTCTCAACGTTCAATGAAATCGTTTAGCAATGAACTGTAACTTCAGTTAAATCCAAAACTTTGTATTATATAGCAGCGAGGGTTGCTCCAACGTTGTGCATTGCCTTTACAACTGAATCGTTACTTATTAAAGATGTGTGTTTCCATAAAAAAAAGAGAGACATATATATTTATTAATATATTATTATTATAATAATCTTTTATATAAATTTACTTTACTTGTACTGTTTAGAGGATACTCTACTTTGCACCCAAAACAACGCTTGAGCTGTACAATTTATTACTGCCATAATTGAATTCTTTAAATATATTCTAATTTTTAATAGAATACAATTGGATTTACTTTATTCCTTTATTTTACTGAATTTACTGCGTTTTGGCAACTTTCTCACTTTATTTTGGCGCCGGCTGTCGAATTGATAGTGATGGGAGTTCGCCAAGGTCAGCTGATCGCTGCTTTCTATCGATATTTACAGAACTATGTTAACTTAACAGAATTATCAAACCTATCGCTGCTAGTTCATAAACGAAAACGAAAGTGAAAACAAAACGTAAAAAATGTTCAATATAAAGAAAAAAAATGTTTACTGAGTTTTTTCTAAAACGAATAAGATACTCTTTGTTATGTAGGATTAATTATAACAATGTGTAATCCCAAATGCGCATTGGTTCCTTCCAGAGACAGCAGAGAGCAAGTATTGCCATATTGTAAACTTTTCAGATATAAACTATATTATAGAAAATTTTGTATTTACCCTCGCAAAAACGTAACATTCACAGCATTGTAGTATGAACGCATTGATTAATTGTTGACATGATAAATACGTTGCGCCTAAATGTGACACGAGTCGTTGAATGGAGACAACAACAACAACCACAACAACTACAACTACAACAACCATAAGAACAACAACCACAACAACTACAACAGCAAGAAGAAGCACAGCATCGAAGAGTCAGAGCAAAGGCCCCACAATCACAAACAACCACAAGCAGAATCGCGGTATGTGTAGCCATAACAAATCATTTGTAATTAACACGCGTGGGTCTTCGGGTTCAGTCAGTCACAATGCAAAAAGTGAGTAGAAATACAATACGAATAGCACTCGAAACCGAAGCCGTAACAGCAAAACAGTATTAAAAATTTGAATTTGAATTTGTATTTGAAATTTGAAATTTGAAATTCATTTTCGCCACATGGTCCAGCTGCCATATAGGGTATGGGCAAGTGGCAGCCCAATGCAAAAGATGGCGCGAACTTTAAATTTATATAAAATTTGTTGTTTTTGTTTAGAATTTATAATAAATTATAGAGTATACTATATAGAAATACGAGTAAATACGGGTAGTATTCGTGTTTTGCTCGCACCATTTTTGAGAAATTTGTAAACTTGTCTGAATTCGTTTGGTTTTTGATTCATTTGATTTGATTTATAATTATAATATGCAAGGCATTTTACATGCTATGTAAATTGGCGAGGCGAAGCTATTTATTTAATTATTTATTTATAATTAAATTGTTTATTTACCAGCTGAATGTTGTTTTGACCATTTCAGACCATTTGTCGAACAGGAAGCTAATTAGTTTGCCCATATACGGTCTTAAACTATGCCAAATGATGGTGGCCTGTTCGGTAGCATCTCCCTCTCTCTCTCTCAACGATTTGCATGTTACTTCAAGATGTTTATCGCCCGCGTTGATACAATACAAATACAGTACAGTACAGCAGCAGCAACAACAATAACAGCAACAACAACAGCAACAACAACAACAACAATATGATCTACGAATGGAAGTGACCGTGCTGCGTAGGAAATGGCTAATAGTTGTACCATAAGACACGCTAGCATTTCAGTTAATTAATTGTTAATAGATAAGCCGGGAAATACACTCTTGGGCACACAGAGATCATTTGACGTATATATACTATATGGTATACTATATACAAATATGATCTTGAGAGCATGTCACATAGTTTATGCTGTTGTCGTGAAGGACAGGAAGAGCTGCGGCAACTTTCAATTTTCAACGTTGAACACGTTGTGGAATAACTCAATCAATGTTCGTATTAACACACACACACACACACGCGCACACTCACACTCACACACACACCATGAGCATGTGTGTGTGTATTTTAAGTCTAAGACACCGCACCCCATAAATATAGACTGTAAGAGATATATAGACACTTAGATATATAGAGAGATATAGAGATAAAGAGAGAGACTCTTGGTCATTTGTATTAAAAGCCTTTCCAGCCATTGAGCTGGGTCGCAGAGCCTTAGCGGATTTAACACGGCCACGCCCATTCGAATAGAGGGATTTGATTTAGACATTCACTGGCAAATTTCACGACATTGATATGACAATCAAACTGTCAACCTGGCCTGCATAATAATTCCATTAAGACATAATGTTAGCCACATAAGAATCATTCAAGAGAAAGATGCCTCTGCATGGCATTAGTTCAAGTGATTAGCATGTGTTTTAGCACTAATCGATGGCAAATAGCTTAGCCAAGAATACTTGCTTTAAGAAGTATCGAATGAATATAGTCATGCCAAATAGATCTGGGTAATAGAATATTTGTGCCAGGTCATTCGACCAGTACGAGTATTCAATATGACTTGATATTACTGATTATCAGTAAATGACTTGTTTTACATAAACGAGACAACATAAAATTATGAATTTATTAAACATTTGTGCTAAGTATATATCTTAAAATTGTCGTTCTAAGTGCTGCATCGCAGCTGTTGCACTGTGTGAGAAATTTGATTGGAAAAATGCATAAAAAGCCTCCCGAGTAGTACGATCTCATTGGCATGCCAGTAATATCTTTTACAGCCCATTGCTGTATAACCATAATTATTTTTGTTCAACAATTTAAGCCAATACGGTTCATGGTTATGTGTTTGTGTGTGTATGATTAGAGTTAACTAACGTATTGTATGTTGGTCTGGTTATAAAACTCTTTTTAGCCATGTGAAGAAATCGGTTAGAAATACAATTAAAGTGTTTATGGTTTCCTTTTTTGTGTAATTTTCATGTGTGTGTGTGTGTGTGACGCAGATAATTAAACATTGTTGTAACTGTGCCATAGTATATACGAAAATATTAATGCGGCACCAAAGTCCAGGGAGGCCCCAGGGACTGGGGGAAGCAGGAGGAACAACAGTTAAGTGGGCGTCAGCATTTGCTGTCTGTTTAATTATTAATTTTTGCTCTCTTGAAAAAGTGAATTGTTTTTTTTTTTTGGTTTTGGGCTTTGTTTCTCTCATTTTGTTGCACAATTCATGGCAACTGGGAGATTCGAGGCCTCTGGGTGTTGGGTGCCAAGTGCTACAATTGCTCACTCAGTGTTTGCCACTGGTCGCGCTGCCAGCTGCCTCTAATTATCTGTCAACCTAGAGTCCACACTCACACAAACACTCATAAACACTCAC
This sequence comes from Sphaerogastrella javana, assembly GCA_037040025.1. Taxonomy (NCBI): domain Eukaryota; kingdom Metazoa; phylum Arthropoda; class Insecta; order Diptera; family Drosophilidae; genus Sphaerogastrella; species Sphaerogastrella javana. The sequence goes on along the minus strand of JBANCZ010001247.1, from coordinate 6,781 downwards.
ACTCTCACATATACATACTAAGTTGCCCACATTAGTTAATTATGCTCCTATTAAAAGCCAAAGATTCAATGAATGAACGAGAGCCTCGACCAGGAGCCGGCGGAGTGAGTTGCTCAATTGATGAGATGCTGAATTGGTGAGTTGTGTGTCAGTAGTGGCAAACTTCAAGTTGGCGTACATCATTGAGAAATTTATACATACTATACAATTACATAGATATATACAATTACAGATAGATATATATACAATTATATATGTCTTGTGTGTGCGTGTGCTTTATGAGCAGCCAAAAAAAGACTTGGTTTTCATTTATTAGATTTCTTTATTGCCTCTGTCTGACTTTTGCTCAGGCACACAGACCTACAAACACACTAACACCCCGGCCACACCTCCACCTGCAACGCCTCCTTCTGTTGTTGCTGCTGCTGCTGTTGATGCTGTTGGTTTACTGCAATGCTCATCAGATCTCTATTGTATTACATTGTCTTCTATCCGTCTTATTTACTTGAGTATACCCTGTAAAAAACTATGCCGCACAAGGAATTTGAGAGATTTTTAAATATAATAAAATATGACTTCCTATATATCTATACTATCTATCTATAAGTATGTTATAATCGATTGTAACTACTAAATTTCATTTAAATTTTCTTTGTTTAACCTATAGAATATTTTGTACATTGTAGTTGAACTTACGCGACTAGAGCATCGCTGTTGGCTGGCTTGGCTTCAGTTGTCGTCTGCTGTTGATGGCATCATTTCAGCACTGTTTACACTGCGCGTGGAGTAGTTTTGTAATGTTGCTTCGTTTGCTTGTGGGAAGTTGTTTAATTCATTGAGCGCAGTCAGTGCCAAAGATGCTGCTGCTGCTGCTGCTGCTGCTGCTGCTCCCCTCGCATAAAGTTCATCGCTTAAGTCTTTCGTTTGAACTATACCCTGGGTTCACGGAGTCAATAAAAAAAGGGGGTTGCCACTCAACATGAAACTCAATAAGATATATAGACTTAAGATGAAGCTGTTTGTGAATAATTCAACTATTTAAGATATATTTTAATTTATAATTAAGGCTTCTAATTTAATGCTCTAATAGCAACTGCAGACATTTATTTTACTAGCCACAGTTCTACATAAATGTCTCTATAGTCCGTTATGCTCATTCTTGCATTTCTGTTGTCAGCAGATGCTTAATTATACATTCAATTGTGGTAATTGAATGCGTGCCACACGAGAGTTGTGTCGATTTTCTATATGGCAGACATAATGGCAGCATTTTCTGGCGTTGGCGTTGTTGTAGTTGTTGCTGTAGTTGTTGTTTTTGTTGTTGTTGTTATTGTAGATTGCATTAATTGTACAACTAATAAAAATGAGAATTAATTTCCAAAAGATGCTAATGATTGATTGCGTTTGCATTTGGTTTTCTGATTTGCCAAAATGTCAAAACGTGTTGCGTAAATTTGTTAGCTCTTGCTTATTGTTGTTGCTGTTGTTGTAGTTGTTGTTGCATTTGTTGTTGCTGTTGTAGTTGTTGAAATTGTTATTGTTGTTGCTGTTGCTGTTATTTTCAAGGCGCAGCAGTGCAGCGTGGGGAGTTTTGGCCATGCATTCAAAGTTAAGAAACATTTAACACGCCAATTCAAATCATAAGAAATGCAATAATCTATTAAGCAATTCATGTTTAAAGAACAACTCAAAGATTTTTTAATTAGTTTGATCAATCTGTACATCAATTAATGTGATTAATTTTGATTTCAATCACCACAAAACAATATACTACTATAAACTTTACATTCTTTGAAAAAACCATATTAAATACTAAATAATAATATAGTACATACATATAAAAATAATCTATACAATTAAATTGATCTATAAAATCCCCTTGTACAATAATTAATTTGATTAATTTTGATTTCAATTAGCAGAAAATAATATTCTATTAGAAACTCGAACATTCCTTAAAACGTATGTTTTCCCAGTAATATACTATATGAAAATGATCTCTTGATCAATCTGTATATCAATTAATTTGATTAATTTCAACTTTAATCAATACCAAATTGTATTCTACGAAAAATTCGAACATTCCTTTAACAGAAACACAAATTCTTCGAAATGATATAGCATATCCATATGGATTTAATCTGTAACACTTTAATTTACTAAAATTTATTATTATGAAACATTATTCAATTGATGTATTTATCAATAGAGTTCCAAAACTTTTCACCTTGTTATCTTAGATGTTCTACTAATATTTTGATTGACATCCATCATTCAGTCTCCCACTGACCTAGTAGAAAAGAAGCTAATATGAAGCATTTATCGCACAAACAAAATATCATCAAATCTTGACAGTTATATTCGATCGCATTCTGAGTATTCACAATCGACAGTTCATCAATTCGAGTGAGTTAAATCCCTTACCAATGCCGCCGCCTGTCACTCCAATTCCGCAATAATCCATTTTTGATGTGCATAACCAAAAACCAAAATGAAAAAAAACACAAATCCGTTGGTTTATGGCTTAAACAGAAAGGCCCGAGAGTAAACCTTGACGAGCATAGTTCAGAAAATCAACATTAGCTATGGCCATTGCGAAATTAGCCTCAATAAAAGCGAAGAGAAAACACTAAAAATCCCAGAAACTGAGACTTCAACTTAAGAGCAAACAATCCAAAAAAAGCGCCACACAAAACACAATCGCAATTGTCATAAAAAAAGAAAATAAAGCAAAAAAAGCCCACAATTTGATGAGCGCGTCCCATAAAGATCAGAATTTTATAGTCGCTTTGCATAGGAGGCATGAGCATTTCTGGGAAAGCACAGCAGCAGCTGAGTCAAAGCAGCATCATCAGTTCCATCTCGAGTTGGCACCAGTTAGTCTGCCAACGCGCAGACTCAGTCAACGACTACACACAGATGGAGGGAGAGAGAGAAAGAAGGAGACAGGGATAGAGAGAGGGACATGACAACATCCGATGATTGATGGCCAATAGCGACTCATAACGGTCTCGGCTTTTGTCTGCATTGCAAAGCCAAAAGCTGTACATGTCTTGCTTAAACAAAATCAAACGAAACACGACGAGACGAGACGAAACACTGCACATCAGTCACATCAATCATACGCCCCCGTTGCCACAGCGACACGAGCCAAGCACCTTATGCGAGCAATGCCCTTAAATGCAGCTAACTCAGGGCTGCAACTAAAGCGAGAGAGAAAAGAGAGAACAGAATTTTCATAGAAAAAGAGTTAGTAATTTTAGGAGAATCACAAATAAATGGAAGTGAGAGAGGAAGGAGAAAAGAGATATAATTTTTATTGGAAAAGAGTTAGTAATTTTAGGAGAATCACAAATGAACTCTTTCAATTAGATCTATAAAAATTATGCACATTATTGATACCATCTTTAGTATTATAAATTAAATAAATACACCAAGTTGAAATATGACTTCTGCTTCCATCTCAGGGCTGTAACTGAAGAGAGAGAGAGAAAAGGGAGAAGAGATTGTAATTTTAGATGATTAACAAATAAACTCTCTCAATTAGATCTATTAAAATTTAACATATAATTTATACCATCTCTAGTATTATAAATTAAATTGATAGACCAAGTTGAAATCTGAACTAGGCTCGTATATCTTTACGAACATATTAAAGATTACGTATACGCCGCATTTAACAAGCTGATAGGCAAATTCGTTGGCTGCCAACTGCGGCGAGTTGAGTTCTTGGCTGCGTTTAATTTATTTGCTTTAATTTGTCAAAATGGCTTGTTCGGTTGCCAGTTTTATGGCAGTTGGCTTAAAGTCAATTATGTGGTCTTGGCCATATTGAGTTAAGAAGCTTAGAATTTGCTTAGCTTGGCTAACCAATTGATGATGCTGCCGTTGCTGCTGCCAAATGTTAACTGGCAATAAATCAATATGTATATTTTTGTCTTTTGCGATCGTATTAACATGGATTTGATCATTGTTAGAGCTCTAATTTCAGTGCGATTTGCAATTCAATTACAAATCCATGACTTAACCTTTAATTTGTGCATAAAATACAATCAAGCTGCACTCCAAAAACGGGCCCCAATTAACATTCACCTTGACCACAAAAATGTATTTAAACAGAAACTCTGGCCCCAAGTGCACTTCAAGTTGAATTGACCTTTTTTTTGTCGCTTTGTTCGCCTAAGATTTTCTTGGTATTCGTGTTAAGGGTGCCGCCATTTAAACCTATTTATGACTAGTATTTTTTTATTTTTGTCTTTTCATTTTCGTTTTCGTTTTCGTTTTCACTTACCTTTTGCTTTTGCTTTTGGTTGAAGTCTAGTTTATTTTTGGCCTGCTTTAATTATATTGGCTGCAATTGACAAACCAAAAGATCAATAACAAATCGTATATGATATATTCCATCAATGGATCAGGTTCATCTAGGGATGACACTATTAATCATACAATAAACAATAATCGATTATTATCTTAAAAATTTCTATTCGATCGATTCGAAAAAAATGTAATGTGTAATGTAAGGTCATATGATTAAATAATCGATTAATCGATTTTTTTTTTGCCATCACTAGCTGAACACCCGGACTATACTCAGTCGCATGTATTTATAAATTGAATTTTTCCATTTGTATGTTTTGAATGTTCGTTTGCAATTTATGTCCGCTTGAAGCAAAAGATACAGCTCCATCGATCGATTAATTGGTCATTCCGCTGGCTCGTAATTGAGGCAATAAATCAGCTCATTCAGTTGGTTAGGAAGTAATGTTGAATAGTGAATAACCTAATGTTCAATTCGAACAATGCAACGAGAAATAATCTTCTTAGTTTCTATAGTTTTTTTCAGCTAGACGGAACGAGAAGCATTATTGTTATAGATAGACTCTAAGATTTCCCAATCTTTTGTGAATTCTGCCAGCTCATCTTATTAATCAGCCACAATTAAATTTAAATTAACTCTTCTGATTAGAATTAGTAAATTATCCTGACTATTTCCTCTATTCACATCTGTAATGTATATCTAATTTATCAATTAAAAAACTATACATTTCCATGCTTGGCGCGTCACGCGTAATGTTTATTTACTTCTTATTTGTTTTATTATTTGTTCGTGCAAACTTTTTTCACCGTCTCCATTAATTTCAAAAATATGGTCTTTGTTTTTACGATTCTCTTTTTTTTATTGATTATTTCACTGTTGTTTATGCTGGGCTTCCTTTTTTTTTGTGCAAATCACGCAGCAACACCTTCAGCCACAGCTGAGCCTATGGGGGGATTCATTTATAGCTATAGCTATAGCTATACCTAGATAGAGATACAGATTCGTATGCGAATGGAGATTTGGATTCTGATTCAGCTGCTGGGCTACCAAGCGGCGCTGTCTGTCGCTTTAAAAACACATTTATTTGCATGATTTGACAGTTCTTTAAGGCGATTGACTTGCCGCTGCTCGTAAAAAAACCTGGTCGTAAAAATAAATACGAAAAAAAGAGTTAAAAATGCAAAACACAGACGATACATTGAATGTTATTTAGCCAACATTTGAATTGTTTAAAAAATGATTATTAAGTAATAATTGTTGTACACGCTGCGCAAGCCAACGAGAACTTCAGGAAGTATTTGAAGTTCTTGTGCTTGTGCAATTTTAATTACGCTGCGACTATGAGCATGAATCTGAGTGAGTGTGAATATGGCTATGAGTGTGTGTGAGTGAGTGTGTGAGTGTGAATGGGAGTACGAGTATAATGAAGTCAGCATTGGCAACAGCAGTCAGCCTTTTCTAGCTGACTCTTGGCCATAATTATCTTATCATGTGACTTCATTAAGCGCCCCTAGACTTCAATCAAGCCTAGAGTGTCTTAAAGACATCACCAGCATCGGCATCAGCAGCAGCAGCAGCAGCCAAGTGTCGTCGCTTTTGCCACACCCGCAACACGCGTAGAATTCTCGCTCCCAATCTGGAATGGGAAGGGGTTAGGGAACTGGGAACTGGGAACTGAAGACCCAAACTCAAACCGGACCCAAGCATCAGCGACGCGGTCGAATGGAACCGCAACTACTTACTGGGACACTTGAGATGATGAATTTCTGCCTCTGCTTCTGCTCAACATGATGATGATGATCATGATGATTATGGTGATGGGATTGATGTTGATAATTACAATGATAATGATGCTGCGAAGGGCCTTCAACTTGACACTTTAACGCTCGAGTGTGGACGGTCACGTTTATTCATTTAGCTATATAAATACTTGTGCGTGTTTATATTTGATTTTCGGCTTGAGCCAGACGATGGGACAACCTATAGGGCTCTGATCGACAGGTCGTACTCATATATTTAATTCAAGAATGGCCCAGCTGACAAACGGAGGTAAGCAACTTACTTCCTTATGCCTATTGATTTGATTAGATCGTAAAATCTACAATTGGCAATCGACAATTCACAATCGACAATCCACAATATATAATTGTAAAATTACAATGGTATTGTTCGATCTTCAATGCGTTGCTCCATTGTGGCTTTATTTACTGATCAAACTGTGGACAGGACGTGACTAGAAATTGACAAATGGAATTAGCTAGCCAGTGAATTGAGACACAGATCAAGGAATTCTCAACAATGAAGTTCGTTTGATTGATGAATCGATTCTCTGGAATCGTATGCGTAATCTATAGCTTTGTCTATCATATATATTCCATGGGTATTTCTGGATGCACTGCTTGCAGTAGTCATTCATTGATTTAGCTCGTTGCAGATAATGCACTGCTTGCAAAGTCTATACAC